>JARYGA010058345.1:0-23542 GCA_030545235.1 Helianthus tuberosus
TTTGTAAATAAAGTCGTGGCGAAACTTATATTTTGAAAACATGTCGAGAAGTATTTCTAACACTTATAGTGAAAATAATTCTAAGTGTTAGGTTTTTAGAAAAACTTCGCCAGAGTTTCCTCTGTAACTGGAGGTGGCCACGCTCTCAAGCGTATCATTTTCTTTTATAAATCAACCCAACAATTTCCTTATTTAACCAAAACAATGTTCAAGACAACAAACTAGTCAACAAATACATATAAGTCGCAAAAATCACATGAACTTGTGGTTTTCTAATATTATGAAGTAAATCCCATTACTTTTAGCGGATCTTTATATAAATCCATCCGATTTTGTAAAAACCTCGTTTTTAGAGAAATTCCGTTTTTACCATTTCTCGTCATCTTTTACAAAAATAGTTATTTTGTCGAAACTTTGTGCTACACAAGTGTTTACACACTTGTGTGTTCTAAAAATCATTTTTGTTAGTGTAAGATCCGTCTTTAGAAAACATAATTTCTTTGATACTTGGTTCTTTGAAAATACCGCTTGTAGATCCGTAGATCTACTAGTTTTAAACACTATTTCACAAGCTAAATCGCTTTTACACAAGTTCATGATTCGTGTGTGGTAGAGTTTCATCCTTTAACCCTTATTACTTCCAAAACAACCTTATGTCATGATCCAAGGTCATGACCAATCCGGGTTAAACGATGATCCGAGCTACCACAACATAGATCGGGTCCAAATAACTACACAAATCAAATACTACAAGTTTTACACAACAAACAAGCTTTTAACCATCACTTTTAGTGTTTTTAGTAGACTTTCATGTTTCAACTTGCATGTTTACGAGTTTTAACCGTTATAAATCATTTTAACCACTTCAAAATAGTTCGAGAGGGTGATTATAGCAACTTACTACTAGCTCGAGGCTAGGGAAGAATCTAGACGCAAAATGAGAGGATAAAAGCAATAGAGTGAGGTCCTTCGTCTTCCGAATGCACCAAGCCTCCTTATACGTGATCCTTAACGCTTGTGTAAGCTTGGAATGTGAAGATCAAAATCGAAAGATGGATGGATGGTAGAGGGGTGTTCGGCCGAGAGTTTATAGAGAGGAGAGGGAGAGTGTTTTGTTGATTTGTGTTGAGATGGAAATGATTAGTGTGTAATCTCTAGTTCTTATAGGCAAAAGTTTAGGTTAATATCCAATGGTTTCCATGTCCACTAGATATGGGACAAATGAGAATTGTTTAATCAAAATGGTACATGTGTGGGTCACATTGTGACCGAAATCGGCCAAGGGGGGGGGGGGGTAGCTAGTTCATTTCTAACCAATTAGTTAGATAATAGTTAGGTTAATCTAGGTTAGTTAAGTGATTAACCCGGTTAGTAGTGTGTTGTGCTTTATTGTGGGTGTTAGGGTATTCAGGGACCCTAACTGGCTCAGAAAAAGATAAGTAATGTTATTAACAATATTTTCATGTTCCGGGTATAGTCCGGTTGTTCGGTTGGATAGTAATCCGTTAAAGCGTTAAACAAGCTTAGTGTCGTTAATACCCTTTTTTTGTGACACAACTTATTCCTCCAAAGTGTCGGGAATATTTTCCTCATGTTTTGGCACTTTATTAGGTAGCTTAATGCTGAATTATTATGTAAAGTGCTGAATTTTTGTGCTTAGAGCACGTTTTAGGCACATCCAGTCATTGTAACTTATTCCTAGAGACGCAGTTCTACAACCCTTATATCCCTACACTCACCACTAGTGTAGCAAACTATCTCAGGCTCTTACAGGCCTTAGAGGCAGTACCTGCCTGGTGCTAGTTATAACTGCACATTTAATAGGTTATCCGTTCATTGTGCTACTGTGCTTTTGGTGCATCAAGGTTGTCACAAAGGCGCTGTAAGCAAAGCATGGAGTGACAGCAAGTAAAGTATGATGCAAGTAAGTACATGTATCAGTATTCAAGTAGCAGTTTATCCACAAGTTCAAGCAAGCACAGTAATTAAGCATTAATTAATTATTAATTAAGTCGTACGGATACCTGGTTTTGTGAGGGTTGTCACATTCTCCCCCCGTTAGAAAAATTTCGTCCCGAAATTTTAAGTTCTGCTTGTAGATGCAGGGTTCTTAGGAAATAGGTGGGGGCATTTCTCTTTCATCTGGTCCTCACGCTCCCAGGTGTATTCAGGACCATGTCTGGCATTCCAACGAACTTTGACGAGCTTGACACTGCTCCGGCGGGTCTTGTTTACTTTCCAATCCGTAACCTCAACCGGTTCTTCAACGAAATGGAGCGTGTCGTCAACATGAATCTCGTCGATGGGAATGGAAATGATATCTTGAGTTGGACTTTTCTTAAGGTTGGATACATGAAATGTATCGTGAACTGAATGGAGTTCAGCAGGTAAGTCCAGCTTGTATGCTACTAGTCCTATTCTTTCCAAAACTCTGAAAGGACCAATGTAGCGCGGATTTAACTTTCCACGCTTTCCGAAGCTTGCCACACCCTTCCAGGGTGAAACTTTCAATAAAACCATATCTCCAACTTGGAATTCCAAGTGTTTCTGGTTTGGATCTGCATAGGCTTTCTGTCTTTCACGAGCTGCTTCGATGCGTTTTCGGATCTGCGCAATCTTGTCTGTCGTCTCTTGGACGATTTCGGGACCAACAAGCTGCCTATCACCTGCGTCAGCCCAGCATAGGGGTGATCGGCACTTGCGTCCGTAAAGGGCTTCGAATGGCGCGGCACCAATACTGGTGTGGTAGCTGTTGTTGTATGAAAATTCGACCAAAGGCAAATGCTTATCCCAGCTACCGCCCAAATCCATAACACACGCTCTCAGCATGTCTTCCAAAGTCTGTATCATCCGCTCGCTTTGCCCGTCGGTCTGCGGGTGAAATGCGGTGCTCATATTCAATTGCGAGCCAAAAGCTTCTTGGAAGGATTGCCAAATCCTTGATATGAACCTTCCGTCTCTATCGGAAATGATTGAGAGAGGTACTCCATGGCGCGTAACGATCTCTCTCATGTAAATTTCGGCCAACTTGCTCGTATTATCCTTCTCTCTGATAGGTAAGAAGTGTGCTGACTATGTTAATCGATCCACTATTACCCAAATAGTGTCATGGCCTCTTGGCGTTCTTGGCAACTTTGTAATAAAATCCATGGAGATTTGTTCCCATTTCCACTTGGGAATCTCGGGTTGTTGCAGAAGTCATGAAGGCTTCTGATATTCGGCTTTAACCTTAGCGCATGTTAAACATTTGCTCACATAAGCAGCAACATCGCCTTTCATCCTAGGCCACCAATAATAATCTTTGAGATCCTGGTACATCTTATCCGCTCCAGGGTGGATAGAGTACCGCGACTTGTGAGCTTCATCGAAAATAACCTTCCTTAAACCTCCAAACAAAGGAACCCAAATCCTTTTCTCAAAACATAACGTTCCTTCCTCGTTTGGTACCAGTAGCTTCTCCATCCCACGGAGATATTCTTCTTCAAGGTTTCCTTCCTTGAGAGCTTCTTTCTGCGCGGCACGAATGCGCAAGGAAAGATCGGTTCGGATAATCAGTTCTAATGCCCTAACCCTTATGGGCTTGATCCTCTCCTTTCGACTTAGGGCATCGGCGACCACATTCGCCTTCCCTGGATGATACTTTATCTCGCAGTCGTAATCGTTCAGCAACTCAACCCAACGTCTTTGCCTCATATTCAGCTCCTTCTGGTTGAATATGGGTTGTAGGCTCTTGTGATCTGTAAAAATTGTACACTTTGTACCATAAAGGTAGTGTCTCCAGATCTTTAATGCAAATACCACTGCGCCTAGCTCCAAATCATGTGTGGTATAGTTCTTTTCGTGCACTTTTAATTGACGTGATGCGTAAGCAATAACCTTTTGGCGTTGCATCAACACGCAACCCAATCCTTGACGTGAAGCGTCGCAGTATACCACAAAATCATCTGTACCTTCCGGTAGTGCTAAGATTGGCGCATTGCAGAGCTTATCCTTCAATATCTGGAACGCTTCTTCCTGTTTGATTCCCCAATCAAACTTCTTATCTTTCTGCGTGAGGAGCGTCAATGGTTGAGCGATTTTTGAAAAATCCTCAATGAATCTTCGATAATAGCCAGCCAAACCCAAGAATTGTCGAATCTCGGTTGGCGACTTTGGCGTTTCCCAATTCTTAATCGCTTCGATCTTGGTTGGATAAATCCCTTGTCTAACAACTCTTGAAGTTGTGTCGACAGTTCCTGCATCTCAGACGGAGCAAGTCTATAAGGTGCCTTAGCCACAGGCGCGGCGCCTGGAACTAAGTCAATGCGGAACTCTACTTGTCTCTGAGGTGGCAGTCCAGGTAAGTCCTCTGGGAAGACTTCTGGGTATTCCCTCACGACAGGGATGTCTTCTATTCTCGGCTTAGTAGCCTTCTTATCCACAATGTGTGCCAGGAAGGCAACACATCCCTTCTGCAAACACTTTCGCGCTTTCAGGCAGCTGATAATTCTTAACGGCGTATCACGCTTCTCCCCGTGAACCACAATTGTTTCGCCATCTTCGGTTGGGATACGAACGACCTTTTCGTGACAAACTATTTCAGCCTTGTTGCCTGATAACCAATCCATTCCTACCACCACGTCGAAGCTTCACAACTGGACTGGTAGCAGATCCAAAGCAAACTCACGCTCTCCCAATTCGATCACACAACCTCTGATAACTTCATTGGCTTCTACTATCTTTCCATTTGCTAATTCGATCGAATATGGAACGTCTAACTTACTAGGCGTCAAACCAAGAATATTCTTAAACTCTAACGACACGAAGCTATAATCGGCGCCAGTATCAAATAAAACGGATGCATAGCGTTGGTTTACAGGGAACGTACCAGTGACAACATTGGGATCCTGGCGCGCTTCCCTTGCTTCGATATGGAACACTCTTCCACGGGCTTGGTTCAACTCTGGGCAGTTCCTCTTAAAGTGCCCGATATCACCACAGTTAAAGCATCCAGGTCTTTGCCCGTTTCCACCTCCATTTCCAGCTTGGTTATTCCTTTGGTTATGATTCACAGCGCCCGCTTGATTCACATTGTTGCCTCGATTCCCATTACCTCCATTGTTTCCTTATGGGCGATTTCCGTTCCCACCCCGGTTGTTATTTCTGTTTCCGAATCCTCCCTGGCCTCCCTGGCCAGCAGTGGCCTAATAAGTGTCCTTCAAGTGGCCCGGCTTTCCACATGCTTCGCATACTTTCACACTACAATGGCCAGAATGGTGGCGTTGGCAGGTATTACACTTGGGCTGGGTGCCCATATATCCTTTTCCTTTCTTTCCACTACCAGCTGTAACCTGAGCTGGCGTGCCTGATCCTCCTTTCTTAACCACCACACTGGCGCCCTGCTTGAAGTTCGAGAACTTCCGTTTGTTACCTCCTGATGACTCGACGTGAGTCTCTTTCTTCTTAGGCTCAGCATCATCGAACTTGTTCAGGAAAATAGCCTCCTCTGTGAGAGCCACGCTCAGATCAATTGCCTCAGTAATTGTCGCAGGCTTGGATGAGGTCACCATGCTTATGATTTGAGGAGCTAATCCCCAAATGAAACGTCCAATCCGCTTGAACTCCGGAGTGACCATGTAGGGTACCACATGCGATAAGTCATGGAACCTCTGAACGTATTCTGCGATCTTTGGACCTTCCATTTTCAAATGCCAGAACTCAGTTTCCAATCTTTGGATTTCCGCGCGAGAGCAGTACTTTTTGCGCATAAGTTCCTTCAGTTCGGTCCAGGTTAGCGCGTAGGCAGCAGCTTCACCAAGTGTCTGTACTTGCAAATTCCACCAAGAGAGGGCTCCATCCAAGAATAGCCCCGAGATATAGGTGACTTGCTGATCTAGTGCGCATTTGCTCATGCGAAGAACAGATTCAGTTTTCTCAGCCCAACGAACAAAGGCGACAGCACCTCCTGTGCCATCAAAGTTGACCGGTTTGCAGTCTAGAAACTGCTTGTAGGTGCACCCTGCACACACATTGTAACATGTGAACGGCATTAGCATCCTTGCTATAGATATCCAATTAGGTCATGGTATGTCTAAATGACTTAGTATTACCATGAGGTGGATTGTTGTTGCCATTGTTGTTTGAGCTGCTTCCGCTGGGTCCTCCTTGCGAGGCGGCGTATTGCGCGATGGCAGCAGCGATGACTTGTTGGAGTTCTGCCTCATTGGTAGGCATTGGCGTTTGACGTCTCGGCGGCATCTTCTAAAAGATGGGTTTACGTCGGTCAGGCCATAATAAAGATCCCATGTTATAATACGTACGCTTTATTATGATAGTAATAGTACATAACATCTCATGTTATAATCATATCAATCACACAACATCCCATGTTATAAAACATAAATAATCAATCAAAACATCACATATGATGAGAATACTGCGATTGCCATATATCGAGACCACATAGTAAGTGTACAGGTACGTAATAGTGTTATACATCATCATCGACTAAGGGCTACATCACCCTAGTCCAAAAACTATATCAAATCAGTGTCAGTACATCAAATACATGTCAACAAAAGTCAGAATCATAATGTAGTCTCCAAAAATGCTGTGCAGTCAAAAGCAATCGTCGTCTTCTCACCAGCGTCTACCCATACGGCACTGAAGAGCTCTACCCGGATGGTGGTGGAGGAGGGGGAAAGTGAGTGTAAAACAAGCGACGCAAATGGAGCCAGTCCTCCTCCATGGCTCTCTGGGTACGCAAGAAAGAAGCAACCTGCTGCTCTAGGGCAAAAAGGCGTGCAGCATAGTCTGGTGGTAAAGGTCGAGAGGGCTGCAAAGGAGAGTGGGTCTGACCCTGGCACTGACACGGCGGCGGCTGGGCTCTCTCAAGCTCCTGAATGCGCTGCGTGTGTGCCTCGTGCTGGGCGACAAA
Source organism: Helianthus tuberosus (assembly GCA_030545235.1). NCBI lineage: Eukaryota > Viridiplantae > Streptophyta > Magnoliopsida > Asterales > Asteraceae > Helianthus > Helianthus tuberosus. Next base: position 6,917 of record JARYGA010058345.1, read on the forward strand.
AGACATCAAAACATCCTTAATAGAATACCCCATATGGAAAGGATGGTAGGGGTCGGTCGATGTCATGACAGGTGGTGATGACTAGAGAAACGGCTCACTGGTGGGATCAAAAGGTGCCACATGAAATGGAGAAACAGGGGGAAAAGTAGCAGACGGTGGTATAGCAGGGATAGATACCGGTACATGTCCAAAAGGGTGAGCCGAAGAACCCTCTCCAGGTCGCGCTGGAGGTGTAAACCGAGGAAATGAAAAGGAGGTATCAATGTGACGGGTATCAGTGATCTGAGGGGGAATAGGTGGGACCTCGTCATCAGCAGGAATCCACCCATGCTGGGCGTGCTCATCTCGTGGGTCCATCTGTGCCTCAAAAAGTGCAAGATCAAACTGAACTGGCATAGGATCATGGTGAGGTGCAACAAGAGGGTCAACTGGTGCATTAGTAATAAGTGGGGGATCAATATGATCAGCAGCAATGACATGATCACCCTCCAACAACGGAGCATCCACTGGGTGATCATCAATAGGTGGGTCAGCAATGACAGGCTCAATAATAGGTGCGTCAGCATGAACTGGGTCGTGCTCAATCGCAGGGTCTAGAGCGGCTACCTGATCAGGGGCCATGGCAGGCTCGGGGTCATCAAAGGCTATCCCAAAATCAAACTCGGGATCGATGGGATCAACTGGGTCTACTGGGTCGACTGGATCCTCCATAGGCTGATCCATGGGTATAAACTCTATATCCTGATCTGGGTCGAATCCTGGGGGAAAGACAGGATCGGAATCCTCCACATCATCGTGGTCGAAAGCAAAACTAGGAATAGGGGCAACAGAGGATGCCTGGTCGGGATCTGATCCATGTGAGAAGTGTTGCGCACTCTGGGTGTGTGAAGGTGCGGAGGCCACAGACTCGAAAGAGTCTGGGACCGGAGAGTGAGCGGGTGACTCCTCGGCGGGAGCATCTGCGATCATCAAGAGATCACCAGCAGCAAGAAGGGCCTCGCCCTGAACATCCTCCTCTAAGGGCTCATCATCATACAGATCGACGTCGCCATCATCGTCGGCGTCGAGAAGCAAATCGTAAGCAGGATAAACAGCTAAGGGTATGGGAGCAGGGATCTCCACTAACGGTAGGTCCCCGGCCAAAGGGCCATCAGCGAGCTCATCGGCACCATCAGGTAAAGCAAAGGGCTGAAAGTCGTCCTCGTCCGTGCTAGTAACGTCGGATGTGTGGACCTCGTGCTCTGAAGACTCTAGGTCATCTGATACTATAGGTCTAGGTCCTGTGGTGTCTGAGTCACCTGTGCCAGAGGTGTCCATGGTGTCTGTAACATAAACATGCACAAACAGTCAATCATACAATCAAATAATCACATAAGTCACCAAGTAAGCATTCAAATAATTCTCCTAGTCCCACTAGCCTCCCAGTCTCCTAGACTGATACTCCTAGTCTCACTAGCCAAATTCTCCCAGCCTCCCAGACTGCTTTTCCTAGTCCCACTAGCCAATTCTCCTAGTCCCACTAGCCAACTACCTCGGCCTCCCAGACCGAGCCTCAGCCTCCCAGACTGAGCCTATAAATAGTAAATAAATGTGCTCAACATTTGTTTGTAAAAAGTTTTGGATCTGGACTTAAGTGGTATGCAGTAAAAATGTTTTCGTGAGAGCCCTAGTGATCATAGTCTAGACTCGAGAAGGAATCCTAGTTCGCTATGATCAGAGCTCTGATACCAAGCTGTCACACCCTGGCATTGCGGAAGCGTGGTTAATTTGGTGTGACTTCTTAATACCATAGCTTAACCATAACAAAGCTATATGAAATAAAACCATGCAAGATCATCCATTTGATTAAGTTTTAAAAACCAAATACAATAACATTGTCTTAACGGAAACACATCCTAACGATATAAACATTGTTCAACAAACACAACATAACATAAGCATAGTTTAAGGACTGTGACTTGTCCAGGAAAGAGTCACATTTCCTAAAACCGGATGGCCTCGTAACTAGTGCAGCGGGAAAATGTGTCATACCGCGCCAGATCCTTTAATTCCCTGAAATACATGTAAGTTGAAAAATCAACAATAATGTTGAGCGAGTTCATGTGTAAGTGAGTAAATAAACCTTTGTAAGTATAAAAATCCTGGTATGTAGCAAATAAGGGAATTGGGATCACTAATGGTTTGCAAGGCCACTGATATGTGTGAAGTGCAAGTAGGGAGACTCAAACCTAGCAGATTTATGCGTCGGGCACAAAGTCACCCCGAGGTCCGTTTCTAGTTTGGCCTGGGGCTGGGCTCGCTACACCCAGATAGATGTACCGCTCCTGTCCCTCGGTCCTACCATGAGGACTAATGGCCTCATGTTGCTCCTACCCACTCACATGATCTAAGTAGTAAACCTCCTTACGCTAACCATACCATGTATAAAGTACTTGTAATCAAAGTAACATATATTTCACCCCCGTAGTTTAGAAAACTGAAAACAGTTAAGAGAAAATGGGGACATGAACTCACAGTGGTGCGTCTCTACCAAGTATACCTCCAAATCAAGCAGCTGTGTGACGACCTACACGTACTAACTCTATTAGACGGACGGTCGTGCCTTAGCTTTAAGGTTTAAGTTTTCGAGAAATAGTTAGACGACTATTTCGTGTTTACATTCTGTATACTTGGTAATCATTTTCCTTCCCAAGGATGGGGGATTTAATACATGTGTGTTCGTATAATTTCGAAATATATTATTAAGTCTCACTTAAAATATACTTTATTTCTAATCCCAAATATAAATATTCTTCTCAAAAATATTATATTTTCTATTACACATAATTTTCCCCAAAATAATACTTTAACAAAAATACGCGTTCATGAATATTTTCTTAAAATGCGTAAGTTACGTTTAGATGATCGGGTGGTAGTAATAACTACCGATGTAACTTATATATTTATCGTAGAGACGTTCGTATTATTTTGGATCCATTAACATTCGATAGTATTATTTTTACCCTAAAAATAATACTAGTATTTTCACAAAATAAACATAAACACATATCAAGTGACTTTATGAAAAATATATACTAAATATATATTTACCAAGTTTTATTTTGTGAAATTCCCACCTCCGATATTTTGTAAATAAAGTCGTGGCGAAACTTATATTTTGAAAACATGTCGAGAAGTATTTCTAACACTTATAGTGAAAATAATTCTAAGTGTTAGGTTTTTAGAAAAACTTCGCCAGAGTTTCCTCTGTAACTGGAGGTGGCCACGCTCTCAAGCGTATCATTTTCTTTTATAAATCAACCCAACAATTTCCTTATTTAACCAAAACAATGTTCAAGACAACAAACTAGTCAACAAATACATATAAGTCGCAAAAATCACATGAACTTGTGGTTTTCTAATATTATGAAGTAAATCCCATTACTTTTAGCGGATCTTTATATAAATCCATCCGATTTTGTAAAAACCTCGTTTTTAGAGAAATTCCGTTTTTACCATTTCTCGTCATCTTTTACAAAAATAGTTATTTTGTCGAAACTTTGTGCTACACAAGTGTTTACACACTTGTGTGTTCTAAAAATCATTTTTGTTAGTGTAAGATCCGTCTTTAGAAAACATAATTTCTTTGATACTTGGTTCTTTGAAAATACCGCTTGTAGATTCGTAGATCTACTAGTTTTAAACACTATTTCACAAGCTAAATCGCTTTTACACAAGTTCATGATTCGTGTGTGGTAGAGTTTCATCCTTTAACCCTTATTACTTCCAAAACAACCTTATGTCATGATCCAAGGTCATGACCAATCCGGGTTAAACGATGATCCGAGCTACCACAACATAGATCGGGTCCAAATAACTACACAAATCAAATACTACAAGTTTTACACAACAAACAAGCTTTTAACCATCACTTTAGTGTTTTTAGTAGACCTTCATGTTTCAACTTGCATGTTTACGAGTTTTAACCGTTACAAATCATTTTAACCACTTCAAAATAGTTCGAGAGGGTGATTATAGCAACTTACTACTAGCTCGAGGCTAGGGAAGAATCTAGACGCAAAATGAGAGGATAAAAGCAATAGAGTGAGGTCCTTCGTCTTCCGAATGCACCAAGCCTCCTTATACGTGATCCTTAACACTTGTGTAAGCTTGGAATGTGAAGATCAAAATCGAAAGATGGATGGATGGTAGAGGGGTGTTCGGCCGAGAGTTTATAGAGAGGAGAGGGAGAGTGTTTTGTTGATTTGTGTTGAGATGGAAATGATTAGTGTGTAATCTCTAGTTCTTATAGGCAACAGTTTAGGTTAATATCCAATGGTTTCCATGTCCACTAGATATGGGACAAATGAGAATTGTTTAATCAAAATGGTACATGTGTGGGTCACATTGTGACCGAAATCGGCCAAGGGGGGGGGGGGGTAGCTAGTTCATTTCTAACCAATTAGTTAGATAATAGTTAGGTTAATCTAGGTTAGTTAAGTGATTAACCCGGTTAGTAGTGTGTTGTGCTTTATTGCGGGTGTTAGGGTATTCAGGGACCCTAACTGGCTCAGAAAAAGATAAGTAATGTTATTAACAATATTTTCATGTTCCGGGTATAGTCCGGTTGTTCGGTTGGATAGTAATCCGTTAAAGCGTTAAACAAGCTTTAAAGTGTCGTTAATACCCTTTTTAGTGACACAACTTATTCCTCCAAAGTGTCGGGAATATTTTCCTCATGTTTTGGCACTTTATTAGGTAGCTTAATGTTGAATTGTTATGTAAAGTGCTGAATTTTTGTGCTTAGAGCACGTTTTAGGCACATCCAGTCATTGTAACTTATTCCTAGAGACGCAGTTCTACAACCCTTATATCCCTACACTCACCACTAGTGTAGCAAACTATCTCAGGCTCTTACAGGCCTTAGAGGCAGTACCTGCCTGGTGCTAGTTATAACAGCACGTTTAATAGGTTATACGTTCATTGTGCTACTGTGCTTTTGGTGCATCAAGGTTGTCACAAAGGCGTTGTAAGCAAAACATGGAGTGACAGCAAGTAAAGTATGATGCAAGTAAGTACATGTATCAGTATTCAAGTAGCAGTTTATCCACAAGTTCAAGCAAGCACAGTAATTAAGCAGTAATTAATTATTAATTAAGTCGTACGGATACCTGGTTTTGTGAGGGTTGTCACAATTTTCACAGGGGCAAATTCGTAATTTTGAACTTGGGGTAACAGCGTAATATAAATTTGAACTAAGGGCACAATCATAATTTTAAGCTGGAGGCAAAATCACAATTTTATTTTGAACTGGGGAAAAAACGTAATTTTAAACTGAGGGCGAAATCATAATTTTTTAAACCGGGGAAAAATCACATTTTTGAACAGATGGCAAAATCGTAATTTTTAGCTGGGGGGAAAAAAGAAAATTATATTTTGAACTGGGGGCGAAAAAGTAATTCTGAGTTGAGGGCAAAACCACAATTTTATTTTGAATCGAGGGAAAAATCGTAATTTTGAACGGGGGACAGAAGCGTAATGTTATTTTGAGCTGGGGGCATAACCGTAATTTTAAAGAGTGGAAAAAACGTAATTTTAAAATGGATATAAAATAATAAACTGGTTGATCCAATAGGGTAGTGCCAGGCAAAATCGTAATTTTGAATTAAGGGCAAAATCGTAATTTTGAGATGGGGACAAAAGCGTAATTTTATTGTGAGCTGAGGGCAAAACGGTAATTTTAAACAGGATAAAAACGTAATTTAAAATGGATATAATATAATAATCTGGTTGGTCTAATGGGGGAGTACCAGGCCTATTCCCCCATTTGGGAAATGTATGTATAGGAAATTAGCTTGAGTTGAATTGTTTGTATTTTTCCGTCAATGTGAAAGATTTCTTTTTATTTTTTATTTTTTGCTTAAAGTTGAAGAAAAAATAATTCAATATTAAAATGCTAACATGTAAATGAAGTGTGTAAAAAATGATTAAATAATTAAACGGGAATGGAAAAGTTCAATTGATAGGTGGGGGATTGTGGGAACTATGAGGGCTGTTTTTTTACCTTTTAATAAGTCTCTTAGACTATGGGGTATGGGGCGGGGGTTGGGGCGTGAGTTGGGTACAAATGTCCAATGATGAAACACTGGATAATACTATACTATCACAGCTGGATAATTCTACACTATCACAGCTGGTCGTCTCGTGTTCTATGGTATAATCTCTATCTTTCACTCGTCTAATAGCGGCTGATCTCGCAAAGATATTCTGCAAAACAAACAACACCGATGACTCGCCATAAGGAGGAGAAGATGGTTCTCCTTGTGACCACCCTCCGACGTGAGAATAAGTAATCGCTTTGAGGATAAGTGTGTGTTTAGAGTAAGATAGTGAGAAATTGGATCCTTAAACCCAAAGGTAGAGTCTTCTATTTATAGCCAGAGAATAGTGAAGGAGGAGACCTGCCAGCTATCCAGCGATCGCCAGCTGTCCGACCAGGAGGAATATCCGTTTTTTCCTCTCTGACTTCCATTCTATTGACTTCCATCTAGACCTGTTGCGTATCTTGACTTTTCTTATATGTGAAAACTACATGGAATATTCCACAATTTACTCCAAAATAGATAATATACACGCAGGTCACTAAAATAATCATTTGTTTACACAAAGCCACAAGAATGGGGAATTAGGGATGGTAAACAAACCCAACATAAAACCCGAGACATTTAAGCTGGTATTTGGGACAGATATGGTATTAGGTGATACCAGCCCGATTACCCTAACATGTTTACCGGCATCAAAACTGAATGTATTAGAAGCATAGTTAAATATTAGAGATGCTTTCTGTTATCGGCATCTCAACAAAGCGGACTTGGTGCTGCTTCAGATTATACATAATAAGCCCCGACTCATCGGCTACGTTTTGATTATTATCACAAATTATAATGGAATGCATATCATTTGTATTCTACTTATCTTTACTGTTGGGTTTGTAGCTTTAGAAAACAGATTATGTTTAAATTTCAACAGCAAGCAGGACTCTCACCTCTATTCAGATCATAAATTTATGTACGTACGAACTATCACTTATTTTATGATTGAGGGGGTGCGTGAATAATATATCAAGCAACTAGAACATGTTGGTAACCACAGAATGTCGGCCAAAAATGATATTACAAACACACAAGAGTAAGAGGTGCAGAGAATCAGAGAGGGGTGAATGGTGAAGGAGGGTTTAGCCTCTCTTATTTTAAACAACTTATATTCAACATTAATGCTGATAAACATTAGAATCAACACACTTGTTCTTTTCATTTCAGCATTCCAATCTTACATTCCATAATCCATAAAGTAGTCGTCCTCGGTTATACGTTTACCGTTAAACCCATAACTGAAACTCGGTTCTAGAAGCCAATCATCTTCAAATTGGAGGGTTTCCACTTCGTTATGAACTGTAAGATCTGGCTTATTAAGCAGAAGCAGCGTTTCCATGTAGGGAATCAGATAATATGAAGCAAATATATTGTCAATCACGACAATATCATTATGTTTTGAGTAAGGCTCATAAACAACTTTGTTACGATGATCGTTTAAAAAACTAAAGCTAATTATAGGTTCACCACTCTTTCTAAATCCCTTTACTTTTGCACACCATGTGCTAACATTAATAGTGAATAGCTTTGTAAACATTTTAGAAACCCCATCCTCCATCATCCATACATCGTAAGCCAGATCATTGACACGTTCAAGCACAACAAGAGACTCCTTTAGTTTTAACACGGACAAAATATGTTTATACCTCTGGTGTGCTAAACTATCTGGGAGGCTTACTTCTTTAAATTCTTCACGGGTGAAATCAAACGAAATAATCGTATAATCGAACCTAAACCCACCATCCACATCAGCCCTATCAGCAGCAAGCCAATAAATAGACCCATCTATAGTAACTACCTGATCACAGTAACTGTCAAACTCAATTGAACTACGAGGAAGATTGCTGCTATATGGAGATCTCCAAGTCCCTGTGCTTAAAGTAAAAACCTCAGCATGCCAAGTTACACTTTCCATAGCACTCTGACTCCGAATAGGTGTAATCTTGACAATTTTCGGGTCGGTAGTCTCGCGACAAACCCCAAAACCTAAAACATTTTTATAAACCTCCCCACCTGCCACATTAGGCACAAGTACAGCGATTGCTTTTCGAATCAAAATATTCCAAATAATAGCTATTCGGGTCTGGTCCTCATAATAAGACAAACACAACAAGCCATGAGAGCAGCCGATTAGATCATAATCATAATCTAAAAGCCATTCGGGGAAAGTGAGGGGATCTTTGTGGTGGGGAAAAGTATGATCATCAGCAATTGAAACATACTTATCCTCACAATCACAATAGGTTAGAAACAGATGTTGCGGGTTCGTGCGTTGGCCGTTGTACTGCATAATGAAATCAGGGCTATCGATGAGAGACTTCCATGGTTTGCAGACGGATCGGAACTGAATCAAGGATTTGACAGGAAGCTTTTTCATGATTTCCATTTGCATCTCGAATGGTATGTTGTCTGACATTTTGACAGTTGCGTGTGGTGGTTTGTATGTATGTATTTCTAGAGTTTACGAGTGACGACGATTTGGGTGGAGCCAAATTTTAACTTTTTTAAGATGTTATATATGTGATTTGTATCCAGCATTTTTAAGCAAAACGATGCCGTGGCCATAAATCTTGGGCTTTTGTAGGGAGGGGTTCTTCAGCCTATGTGTTTAAAACATTGCATTGGGCTTTTGTAGTTGTTTAATCCAATTGCACATTCAACTTGGGCCACCTATATAGGCTGTTAATGTGTTAGAACTAGTTTTTGTCCCGCCCGCGTTGCGGGGCAACAAGCCGGATATTTCTCTGTGATAATATGTATGTCTGTACAGAGGGCAAAATCGTAAATTATATTTTGAACTGGAGGCGAAATCATAATTTTAAACTGAGAACAAAATCATAATTTTGAGCTAGAGGGAAAACATAATTTTATTTTGAACTGTGGGCAAAAACGTAATTTTGAGTTGAGGGCAGAATCGTAATTTTGAGCTAGAGGAAAAAACAACATTTTATTTTGAACTTGGTGCAAAAACGTAATTTTAAACGCAGGGCGAAACCGTAATTTGAAACTGGCAACAAAATTAAAAGTGAGTTTTTGAACCGAGGGTAAAAGCGTAATTTTGAGCTAGGGGCAAAATTATAATTTTATTTTGAGTTGGGGGCAAAAACGTAATTTTAAACAAAGGACGAAAACATAATTTTAAACTGGAAATAAAATTAAATTAAAAAAAAGTTGGTTGAAAAGGGAAGTGTCAGACAAGCTGCCTAGCACTATTCCCCTAACTTAGAAATGTATATGTAGGGAATGCAGAAATAAGATTCCCTATGCAATGTTCTAGCATGTTTATCCAGATATATTTTATATATTTTTCTCTGTTTATCAAAGAAATATTAGTTTATTATACTAGTTTTTATATTTATCACTAGTGGTATGCGTTGTCCGTGTTGCGGGACACTAAACTGAATATTTCTTATTTATTTTGGTTACTTGTACGTACATTCTACTTATAACACGATCTTAAAAAAAATACACCAAATCAACCAAAGTAAACTAAAACACTACCATAGTTTTACTACAAAAAATGTTAACTCAAAAAACTAAAACAATGGCAAACATGTAATTTAGAGCTAGGGGCAAAACAGTAATTGGTCAGGACCAATGAGCGAGTGCTAGGCAGCTATTTGACACGAATAAAAACTACATTGAGTCAATAGTTTTGTAAAAAAAAAAACGATTGGCAAGATTGCAATTTGAACTGGGGGCAAAATCATATTTTGAACTAAGGGCAAAATCGTAACTTTTAGCTAGGGGCAAAACCATAATTTTATTTTGAACAGGAGGCAAAAACTTTATGTTTAACTGAGGACAAAATCGAAATTTTTAGCTGGGGGCAAATCCAAAAAATTATTTTAAACTATGGTGAAATTGTAATTTTAAACTCAGGATAAAATCGTAATTTAGCTGGACCAATGGGGAAGTGTCAGGCAGCTGTCACACTATTCCCCAACCTTTTGTAGTATTTTGAACTAAGGGCAAAATCGTAACTTTTAGCTGCAGGCAAAACCATAGTTTTATTTTGAACTGGGGGCAAAAACGTAATTTTTAACTGAGGACAAAATCGTATTTTAAGCTTGGGGCAAAACAAAAATTTTATTTTGAACTAGGACGAAATCGTAATTTTAAACTTAGCATAAAATCGTAATTTGGCTACACAAATGGAAAAGTGTCAGACAGTTGCCTGACACTATTCCCCAACATTCCTTATTCCCCAACCTTCCTTTTGTAAAAAGCAAAAAAAATCCAAACATGCCAATTGCATCCAACACTTTTTCCTTCCATGCAAAGTGTAGATATAGAAGATATGTATATAAACTCACTCAATATAGCATTTGTCATATACTAGTTTTTGTTCCGCCCGTGTTACGGGGCAATAAACCAAAATTTTCTCTCTCATAACATGTATGTCTGTGTTCCGGTTACTTATACATACTACTCATAACATGATCTCAAAAAAAAAAAAATCGAGTCAACCAATTAAAACAAAACACTACCATACTTTTGCTAAAAAAAAACTAAAACGATGGAAAAAACTACCAGTTGGCACGATTAAAAATTACACCGAGCCAACCAATTAAAAGAAAACACTACCATAGTTTCGTAAAAAAAAGACTAAAACGAATTTTACACTGGGGCAAAATCGTAATTCGACAGGGAAAGAAAATGGCAAAACTATTAACTTGAGCTGAGGGCAAAATCGTAATTTAGCTGGGAGAGATAAAAAACAAAACCAATGGTAAAACTTTAAATTTAAACGAGGAAAATCGTAATTTGGCTGGACCAATGGGGAAGTGACAAGTAGTTGTCTAGGAAAGAAAATGACAAAACTATTAATTTGAGTTGAGAGCAAAATGGTAATGGTAATTTGGCTGTGAGGAAAAAAAATCAATGGCAAAACTGCAAATTTAAACGGGGCAAAATCGTAATTTGGTTGGACCAATGGGGAAGTGTCAGACAACTGCCTGACACTATTCTCCTTCATGTGTTTTGTAGTAGTTTTTGCCCCGCCCGCGTTGCGGGGCACTACGACAAATATTTCTCTCTCATAACATGTATATCTGTGTTTCGGTTACTTGTATATATGACTTATAACACAATCTAAAAAAATTACATCGAGTCAACCAATTTAAACAACACACTACGATACTTTTGCTAAAAAAAAACTAAAGCGATGGAAAGACTATATTTTAAATTTGGGGAAAAATCTAATTTTTAGGACAAATGAGTGTGTTCCAGGTAGCCGCCTGGCATGAATAAAAATTACACCGAGTTTAGTAAAAAAAACTAAAACGATCGCAAGATTGTATTTTTACACCGGGGGGAAATCGTAATTTCACAGAAAAAAAAACGATAGCAAAGCTGTAAATTTGAACTGAGGGCAAAATCCTAATTCGGCTGAGAGGGAAAAATCAAAACCAATGGCAAAACTGCAAATTTAAACAGGAAAAAAAATCGTAATTTGGCTGGACAAACGGAAAAGTGTCTGGCACTATTCCACTACAGGGTCTATGTATATATACCTGTCTCGCACTATTCCACTCCATGATCCATGTATATATATTAAATTTGGCTGGACAAACAGAAAAATGTTAGAGAAGTGCATGTCACTATACCACTCCATGGTCTATGTATGTATATACTTGTCTGCGCTATTCCACTCCATTGTCTATATGTATATATATAAAGTATGTTTCAAGTATTATAATATTTTGACACCCATTTTTTCAGTCTTCGTGCACTCTGTTGAGTGGCCCCTTAGACATGTTTTAAGTCTCATTTATGTTTCAAAGCATATATAGAAGCAAGAATGTTAATACTAGTAACTGTATATTAAAATAGCTTTTGTATTTTAAACAAACTAGTTCTATACACAGTGCCGCGTTGTGGCGCGCTCAACCAAAACGCCCTTGGTTGTAATTAGACGTACGTTTTATATTACTACTAATAACACGATTACGCTAAACCAAATCATTCCTGATGTATTTAATTAGTTTAGTTATAAATATGAAAGATGGAATTAACAGAGAGATAAATTATTTTGAGATTACACAATAAGATAAAAGTTGCAGTTAAAAATAGGTTGGTTGTTTTGACATTTTAGGGTAACCATTTATTAAAACTATAAGCAAGGTAAAGTATGCCCACAAAGTTGTCAAAATCATAAACTTCAAAAAATAGAAATATCTATAATTTTTTGAATAGCAAGTATAGCAACAACATGATAAAATGAATTCATTGCAGGCCATTGCAGAAGCTGATCAATGCAAACACTAATATATTTGGCATCATGTAATAAATAAAGACAAATCCATCAAGATTTTGGACATTTTCTTACTTGTGTGCTGTCTTGCTGCCGCAATGCAAACACTAATATGTTTGGCATCATGTAATAAATAAAGACACAAAAACCATATAAGAGCATGTAAATCAATCAAGATTTTGGACATTTCTAACTTGTGTGCTTTCTTGCTGCCGCAGTAGCAAGTTTTGAAACCACGGTCACAATAAAATAAGAAGGGTTTTATGCCTGTACAAACAGAATATGAATACCTTACTTAGAACACATCAGTTAAAAGGATTTTTAGACATTACTTTATTAGCATCACCAACCAGCAGAACTTTTCTTGCTGCTACCCCATCCGCCATTATCTGCATCCTTGTCCTTCTGCTCCTAACCATTGTCTCCCCACCCGCTACTAGCAGCATCTTTGTCCGCACCACCTGAACCAGAAGTTCCGTTATTCTTCTGTTCCCAACCGGCGCCACCGTCATTTCCTATCGCTTTAGTACTCTTTTGGGGCCACCCCATCCGTCATTTGCAACCACTTAGGTATCACCTGAGCCAAAACCATTGTTACTTTTCTTGCCCAAACTTCCACCACCTCTGCTGTCACACCCCAACCGATGGCGGAGTCATCGGGGCATGGCACTGAGCGAAACAGATTGTCCAGAAGTTTCCACAACAATTATCTTAACTATTCAATTTAAATAATACGTCCCATACCGTATCTCAAACAGTCAAATAATTATTACAGACAAGCATCAAGACAAATATTTTGTTCCGACAACTCAGATTTAAATAAGTAGCAATTGTTTATCTGCTTCTAGAGATCCCTAATTCGTTATCTACAGACAACTATTTGTTGGGCTCTAAAGCTTTATTCTAGCTTCCATTTCCTACCACACATGCATCCTAAGCACCTGTCACATACGTTAAAATAAAAGTCAATACATATAATGTAAAGGTGAGCATACAAGTTTGATAATAGCATATAGAGTTTGAATTCGTTTACGCATAACCAGCACGTACACATAGTGAAATGAAGCACGTTAGTTATCGACATAGACCCATCGATACCAATGACTGCGGGTTGACTGCCTGAGGCAGTTCGCAATACATGATTACCACCGTAATCCATGCAAGTAAAGGATCCTTAACAACCCCCGTGAGAACGGGTGCTGAGTCCAAACTATAGTACTATCGTTGCTAAGGCAGGTAGACAGCATTCCATGTGTAAACATAACAAACAAGCATTCATGAGCCACGTATAACATGCATTAACGGTTAGCGTTCAAATAGTTTGAGTAGTGTGATAATTGTAGTTTGAATATTCGTAACGTATGTAACACCCAAAAGTGCTTAAAGCAAAAAGGGATCGAGTATACTCACAGTGATTTATGGATTGAAGGGAGCGCTTAGCGAATACGGTTAGCCTGAATAGATTCGGTAGCATAACGATAAGTGAAACGTAAAACAGGAAACAAGTATTGAGGAGTTGGACAGCTGGTCGATCGGACGGCAGTTCGATCGGACGGCTGACCGTTCGGCTGACAGTCCGTACGGTCTGCTGTTCGATCGGTCGTTAGGCCGATCGGATGGTTGTACGAGTGGATTGTTCCTTCCTTTGAGAAGGATGTGTTTGTGTATGATGGCTTGTCCTTTGAAGTTTTCGTTGTAGCATTTTGAAAACATTGAAGTACCTTTGCCTTTCAGGTCGGTCGATCGGACGGCAGTTCGATCGGCCGGCAGCCCGATCGGTTAGGCATTCAACAGAAATTCAAAGTGAAGTTTTTGGATCGGACAGGTGTTCGATCGGTTGGCAAGTCAACAAGTCAAAGACTTTAATGAATTGCAAGATGTTATTAAGTGGATCGGATGGTTTGTCGATCGAATAGCACAACTGCTGTTCGATAGGACAGTAGGGTGTCACCTGATCAGACGGCTGTTCGATCGGGTGGCACTTCTAGTGCATTAAACATGTTGAAAATTGATTAAGTGTTGAAGCATAGTATCTCATGATCCGAAGAGTAATTCGATAGGACAATAGTTCGATCGAACAGCAGTTCGTTCAATACCATTCTTCAAAACAAGTTGTTTGTGTGGGGCCATGTGCTAGCCTATCGGCTGGCAAGTCGATCGGCTGGGTTATCCGATCGGCTGGCTGTCCGTTCAGACAGTAGTCCGATCGGTCAGCATCCTGACCCGATCAGCCTTACGTCTAACACCTTGGTTGTTCTGTTTGTTTGTCGTTTTATCGAGGTACTTTGACAGCGAGTAAAACCATAGATGCCTCGTTCTTACTTGGTCTCCTGGGTCGGACAGGAATCACCCGAATCCGGTCGGTGGTCTGTTCGGAACGAAGTTTAACATTTAACCCGAAGTCGGTTAACCTCGTGAATAGAATCCAGATCTTGAGCCGTATAACCACTGGGTGCTTTGTAACCGGCTCAGGTTCCGTTTCCACTGGTTCGAGTGAAAAGAGTTGAAGAAAGTTGGGAAAATCCTTCCTTCAATCCTTTTCACTAAGGATATGTTCAGATCTATAAAAGATCCTTGTTTGTTTATGTGGAAATCGGCTAGATCCAAGTCATTCTTGGTGGATTGAGGCCAAAGCATGAAGTTCTTCAAGAACCCATGATGACATCATCCTAGAACACTTGATTCTTGATGATTTCACGGTTAAAAGTTTAGATTCGAAAGATAGAAAGGTGTAGGAGTGTGTATAGATCAAGAAAGTACAAGATTTAGGACGAAAACTTACCGGAATCGAGAGAAATCTGAGAAAAAGCGAGTTGAGCGTGCTGGTCGAAAAGAGGTTTCCAAAAGTGGTAAAGGATGACAATGACAGGGGTATTTATAGGATGACAAAAGAGGAAAGGGCTAGCCGATCGGCTGGCAGCTCGATTGGACAGCCTGTCCGATCGAATAGCAGTCCGTTCGGCTGGCTGTTCGATCGGCTGGGAAGCCTGATCGATCGGTTGCACCTTTCGAGTGTTTCGCGCGACGATTACAGATATTTCGATTTCGATTGCGAGCGGTTCGATATGATAGGGTTTCCTAGTCAAATTACTTTCAGTCTCAACTATTTCGTATCTAGCGTAATCTCTTTCCCACTATCTACCATGGTTCGATTGTGATTTGAGTTCGAGTTCGATAGCATTCGAGTTTCGAGTTCAATTGAGTTCGCTTGATTACCACAACATAACATAACATAAATAAACATGCACAGGTAACACGTAAGGCACACACACACGTATAAATACCAAGTAAAAATTACGTAGTTCGAGTTACGATTTGATGTCAATTCGATTAGCATAGCTTGATTATTAGTTGATTAACTTTATCGCATTGTTACTTCCTATAGTTCACAGTCGTAGGTCGATTGAAATACGATTAATGCTCATCGATTATTGCAATGAACGACACTTACTCCACATAATACAATTAAAATAAAGACATTTCTACCAGTCAAGTTGCGTGAAATCGGTCGTTGACTTTAAACTTAACTTTGACTTTGACCTGTGAGAACACGGGGTGTTACAGCCTCCCCTGGTTTAGGGAATTTCGTCCCGAAATTAAGCTGAAAGCCGTAACAAAGCCGTGAATCACGTTTGAGAACTCTTTGTTTGGACCGAGTTGAAAACCGGAACCTACAAGTGGTATCTGAGCAGGTTCTCGGTTGCGAAGGTCAAACGCACAGATTCGTACTATAATCGGTGGTTCTATAGATTAATATGAAATCGTACAAAACACTAAAGTCACAATACTACTTTCTCTCTCTAACTTCACCCTTCAAACAACTGCGGGTACTTAGCCTTCATATCGCTTTCGAGTTCCCAAGTGAACTCTGCGCCTCGTTTGCCTTCCCATCAGACCTTCACAATAGGAATGCGTGAGCACCTGAGCTGCTTGGTTTGGCGATCCATGATTTCGACAGGCTTTTCCACGAAGTGTAATGTTTCGTTCACTTGTAGATCGTTTAGAGAGACATGTAAATCGTGGTCGGCGATGCACTTCCGGAGGTTTGACACGTGGAAAGTCGGGTGGACGTTGCTAAGTTCCTCCGGTAATTCGAGTCTGTAGGCGACTTTTCCGATCCTTTCCAGAATCTTAAAAGGTCCAACATATCGAGGCGCGAGTTTCCCTTTCTTGCCGAATCGGAGTACACCCTTCCAAGGTGATACATTTAGGAGTACGTAGTCACCAACGCCAAATTCA
>JARYGA010058346.1:0-42298 GCA_030545235.1 Helianthus tuberosus
AAAAAGTGTGCTTTTGTCTTCCTTTTGTATTTTCAGGATTAAATGAGCTTAAATGAACAAAAGAAGCAAAAAGGCAACAAAATCTAACATAAATACAAGAAAACGAATAAACGTGACATGCCCGACCCCTCGACAGCATCCTCCCAAGCAAAAACAAGAGAACAGAAGGCTGAACACGCCTAGTGCTCAATGAGCACGGGGGCGTGCCCAAGTGTCTGCAGAAAAGACAAAGCTGTAGAAGCTTCTATCACCCACCACGGGGGCGTGCCCAGCGGACACGGGGTCGTGGTCAACTCTAAGATTCGCAGAATCTAGGGAAATCTTGATAGTACAGATACGCTTCTGCACACGGGGTCGTGCCCAGCGGACAAAGGGGCCGTGTCCGGGCTTCTGTGCAGGCTATAAATATGGGTGCTTGGCTCACTTGCAAATCATCCCTTAGCAAACCACCTCCCTCACACTTCACCCACACTCCACCACCACCACAACACCATCATCCACCACCATCATCCATCATCCATCATAGAGTGTGTGTAGTAGTCTCGGGATCCAAGATTGATCGTAAGAGTTCTTGACAATCAAAGGCCATGTTTGCCTAAGTCTCTTACATCACTTGGTGAAGACAAGCATTTAGTGTAATACTTTTTATTTTTAATCTTTTTGCACTTTTTATTTGGTTATGTATTAATGACTTTAATAACTAGTTTCTTATGTTGAAGGTGAGTCTTCCTTATCATTTGTCCATGGTGTCTTGGCGTTATTTTACTGTCTATATAAAATAAAAGATTTACACCATTCATATCTCCACGGTCTATATGGAGATATGTTGGCTACCTGGTCGGGGGTTAAGGGAATGGTTTGGTAAGAGTCTTGCCTTGTTCAGTGTATAGATCCTGCAAGGACCTGGGTCAAGCTTAGTAGGATCTCCTTCAATACCCACAGGTATTGGATGGCGGGGGTCCGAATTTCTTGATCCCCTCATATGTAAACTACTATTAATATATTAACCCGGCTACTTAGGACTGTATCCCTGCTGACTCAGACTACTTAGCCGAGGGTAACGTCACCTTCAAAAGTGGGGCCTACCACATTACGCATTAATAACTTAATTAATTATCTTTCAATAATCCGACCCTTTAGGATTGTATCCTTGCTGACTCAAACTACTGGGTTGAGGGTAACGTCACCTTCAAAAGAGGGGCCTACTACAATAACTAAGATAATCTCTTAAAAAGTGCAAAAGTGCGAAAATAATCAAAGGTTACACTAAAGGCGAGTCGGATCCAAGTGATTCATCTTGTCTATCTGTTTTTATTTTATTTTTATTTTCAGCATTTTTAGTTTTTATTTTCTAGTTTAAAACCTTTTTCTAAACTTTTGATTTGATTAGACGTTGAGGATAAACCGGTATTAAAAGCTCTTGTGTCCTTGGACGACCTCGGTATCTTACCAACACTATACTACGCTCACGATGGGTGCACTTGCCCATATGTGTATTTGGTGTTAGTAAATATCGTGTTTTATAAATTTAAAACTTGACTAAAGTGCTTAAAAAGGGCTAAAAATATACATAAAAATATACAACACCGACTACGCATCAACGATCGTGTCCTGGATATCCTCGGCTCATTTCATTTGGAAATGGTCACGACCTATGCACGGGGTGTAGGCATACACCTGACAGATGCAAATGCTAAAATATAAACCCACATGTTGGGGATAACTCCTTTGTGGGTTCTATAAGTGGTGAGTCGGTTAATCAAGACCGGCTTCCAACCGGCCCCAATTGTATGACAAACATATAAATCTGTATACAAGATTATCTTAAATAATTGTCCCAAGTTATAAAGGATTTGTGCCTTGTGCACTTAAATCAATTTTCTTAAATATTTTCAAATGAGTCAGTTAATTGTATTTACCAGTGTAAACTGACGTATTTTCTAAAGATTGATTGACAGGTACTTCTCGTAAATAGGCTGGAGCTACTAGGTGTCATATAAGAGGATCTTGCAAATCCCTAGATACCTGGAGTCTGTTATTTTCCGTTTCTTGTATTTTATTTATGATCCGCCTGTGGATCTTATTACAATCCAGTCTGTATATTCTTTCGTTCGAACACTCAGACATTATGGTTTGTAATAGTTTATTCACCAAGCCTTCCGCTGTGCTATTATATTGTGTGTATTGACCATGATGATATCAACTACATCACGATACTCCCCGCCGGGCCCACCGGTAACATGTGGAAATATCGGGGTCTGACAGGTTGGTATCAGAGCCAACATTGAGTGAATTAAACACTAACCTTTTGTGTTTAATCTGAATGACACAATAAGCACATTCCTTAGACTTCCGAGTCTAGGCTAATGACCTAGGATTTATTCTTTACTTTCCTTTTATTGGTTATGTTATATTTACTTGTTTTGACAGGTTTTACCAATAATGTCGCCACGTGTACGAGGCAAAGGAAAGGGACCAATGAGAGGAGGGCCATCAGGCCACGCGGGTCCCTCCCATAGGCGTACTCCGTCAGCTACTTTCTCTAGTTCCGACTCTCGGGATCATTGGAGTCATAACTTCGAGCCGGCGAGGCATTCTGTTTCGCTAGGATCCTCACCTTCAGATCCTCCATACTTTGGGCTACCTATTCCTGACGAGTCCCAGCATTCCCATCACTCTTGAATCACACCATTCGAACCAATCTCACCATTCTTTACACTCCCATTCTTTCCATCACTTCGATGCCATTTATTCCCCAGCTCAGTTCAACCCTAACGACTATGTCAACAATCTTTTTGGTTTCAATCCCTTAGGACCCGAAGATCACTTCTCCCAGGAGATGGAAATGGATGACGACCCCGATCCAGAGCTACAAACCGGAACACCGGGTCACCCAATCAGCATCTCTAGCGGTTCTCCGTACCAAGGATCGCCATACCAAGGCCCGACTCATTTGCCGAAAGGTGGGCCAAGTATGAGTGGGAATTCACTCCTTCATATCATAACTTTCCTGCTCAATCTCCTTTGATTGAACCGTATCTTCAAGCGGTTACCCCACCACCTCTACCTGTTGAGGAACCACCTCAACCACCTCCCGAGCCGCCTAGGCGAAGGAGAAATGCACGAATGTCTGTGCATGGGGGACCATGGTTCAGTTCCCCTCAAGGTTCTAGCTCATACCCTCCTATTCCAGAGGACCCCCAAATGGGTGGACCCTCGCATGCGGTGCCGGAAGACAATCCCCCGCCAGTTTCTTATGCACCACCGCCACCGCCAGTGGGTTTTGACAACCCGATACCAACATACCCAGGTTCGTCTGGGTATAACCCATCGGGGTATCCAACTACTGCGGAATATGGAGCCCAAGATCCATATCTTACTGCAGCACAGTATAATGCACTTTATCCTTCTTCTTACCCACCAGTTTACCTAACTGGATATCCGGTGCAGGGGTATCAATACCCACCATATCAACAACCTCCTCCTCCTCAACAGGAGCAAACCCAAGAAATACTGCAGAGGTTAGACAGGGTTGAGCGTGAAGCAGATGAAACCAAAAAGAAGCATAACAGCTTTCTCAAGGGCCTTGCGAATCTCATCAAAGGCAAAAAGAAGTAGGAAGTTGTTTATTTTATCTTGTACCGTCCTTTAATCAAGTCCTTGCGAGGACATTTTTATTTTCAGTACCAAGTCCCTGCGTGGACTTATTTCTATTTCTGTAGCCCCTGCGTGGGCAGTGTGTTATTTCAAGTCCCGTTTAGGGCATCTTTGTACTAGTTTTATGGTTTAATCAAGTTTCTTTTTGGATTTTAAATATGTATTTTTATTACATTATCACTATATCATTTAAATTTTAAATTGATCTGCCAAAGAAATTCTTAAGGGTATAACCTAGCCAAAATATTAATGGCTATGATGGTACAACCTTTTTAAGAAAATAACTCCCTGTTAACATCTGAAAACATGTTAACATTCCTGGTTGTGCGGTACGAGAAACCACACAAACTTCCAAAAGTACTTGGATCTTTCCAAATAATTTTCATAAGCCTATATGATCAATGTGAATCATGGCTAATAAACATCAATATGATGTATACACCTAAAACATCCATTTGAGATATATGCTTTTAAGCAAGGGTGTATAATGACAATTATGGTTTGTTTTACAAACTTCTTGTCAAAAGGGAAATAAACTATTTAACCCTTAAAAGATCACTGATCAAAGAGATCATTGGTTATATTCTAATCGTCCTTGTGACAAGGCTTTTGTGCCATCTAAATGTCCTTCGAGACGAGCCTTGTGCTGTATGAAAATGTCCTTTATGACATTGACAGTTGTGAATTATATTCCCCTGTCTAAACAAATATAAAGGACTATATCCTATTGATTGTTATTTATTACTTAAAATGGTCTATATGGTTTAATAATACCATGACCATCTAGTCATCAATACGATGATTCATTATATAATTTAAATATATCATTATTGTTGATATAGTACTCAAATCATGGCTGGCTCTGATGAAGCAAACAGTCATCCGCGAGAAGAAAACAATAATGAAGCAAGAATAAATCTTACAAACGCTGAATTGCAAGCAATGATTGATACCGCAGTTGCTCAAGCGGTGGATAAAATATTCATGGAACCGAGTCATGTTCGGTCCAAAACTCCTACAAAACCCTTATCACATTCGCATGCATCAAAAAGGGATGAATCCCAGCATTCATCCAACCAGAGATCTGAATCTCAGAAGGTTGTGTTAAATCAGACTCCCAGGTACACCAAGGGATGTACCTATAAATACTTCATCTCCTGTAAACCGAGGGATTTCACAGGAGAAAAGGGAGCAATCGACTGCATGAAGTGGTGAGATGAAATGGAGACTGTAATTGACATCAGTGGATGTGCTAAGGAAGACATAGTGAAGTTTGTGTCTCAATCTTTCAAGGGCGACGCCCTCACTTGGTAGAAAGAATTGGTGCAATCCACTGGAAAGGTTCCTCTGTTTAACCTTTTGTGGAACAAGTTTGTTGATCTTGTGAAGGACACTTACTGTCCTCAACATGAAGTCGAGAGAATAGAGACTGACTTCCTCACTTGGGTGATGAAGGACTTAGACTGTAGGTCCTATGTGACCAGTTTCAACTCGATGTCGAGGCTTGTACCATATTTAGTCACTCCTAAACCCAAACGCATTGCGCGTTTCATCGGTGGTCTAGCCCCTGAAGTGAAAGGAAATGTCAAGGCTTCTAAGCCTGCTACATATAGATCTGCTGTGGATCTATCCTTGTCCCTTACTCTAGATGTTGTGAGGAGTAGGGCAAAGAAAGCTACTGATGACGGGAAAAGGAAGAGGGAGGAAGACAAGTCCCCTCAATCTAACAAGAAGAACAAAGGGAACTTTAGTTCTAAGAAAGGGCAGTCAAGTGACAAGCCCAGGTGCAAGACCTGCAACAAAAGGCACTTTGGAAAGTGTAACCAAGACCCACAAGCTAAACCATGTGGGATTTGCAAGAAGAAAGGGCGCAAGTCTGTAGAGTGCCGAAACATCAAGGATGCAACATGTTACGATTGCAATGAAAAGGGGCACATCAAGACAAATTGCCCCAAGAATGCTAAGAAGCCCGAAGAGGCGAAGAAAACGAATGCGAGAGTTTTTCAGATGAATGCAAGGGAAACGGTGAATGACGAGAACATCATAACAGGTACCTTCCTCATTAATAATAATTATGCTAGAGTCTTATTTGATTCAGGTGCTGATAAGTCCTTTGTAGATCATAAGTTTTGTAAATTACTGAATCTGCCTATTAAGACTCTAGACATAAAATATGAGGTAGAGCTTGCATGATGGTACCTTAGAAACAGCCTCAACTCTTCTTGATGGATGTTTCATATCCATTAAGAATCATTCTATCCCGCTATCCCTCTTGCCAATGAAATTGGCTGGGTTTGATATAGTTTTGGGCGTGGATTGGTTGTCGCATAACCAAGCCCAAATTGCCTGTGATAAAAATCTAGTTATTATCAAAACCCCTTCTGGTGAATCCGTCACTATTCAAGGAGATACACAATATGGTTTGCCCAACAATGTGTCTATTCTCAAAGTATCAAGGTGTCTAAAGAACAGATGTGTCATTTACATGACACAAGTGACAGTGAATGACCCGAAACCCAAGATTGAAGATATTCCTATTATCCGAGTATCCTGATGTCTTTCCTGATAAATTACCTAGATTACCTTCTGAGAGGCAAGTTGAATTCAGGATAGACATTCTCCCAGGATCTGCACCAATTGCACGAGCTCCTTATCGTCTAGCGCCTACTGAAATGAAAGAACTTAGGACTCAATTGGATGACTTACTGGAAAAAGGTTTTATGCAACCTAGCTCTTCACCTTGGGGAGCTCCAATATTGTTTGTGAAGAAGAAGGATGGATCAATGCGCTTATGCATCGATTACCGTGAGCTAAACAAGATAACGATCTAGAATCGTTATCCCTTACCCAGGATCGACGACTTATTTAATGAGCTCCAAAGAGCGAGCTTCTTCTCGAAGATTGATCTGAGATCTGGGTATCATCAACTCAAGGTTAGAACTGAAGGTGTTCCAAAGACAGCGTTCAGAACAAGATATGGACATTTCGAGTTTTTAGTGATGCCTTTCGGGCTCACTAATGCGCCAGCAGCATTCATGGACCTCATGAATAGAGTCTGCAAGCCATATTTAGATAAGTTTGTCATTATCTTCATAGATGACATACTTATCTATTCTCGTAGCCAAGTTGATCACGAGAAGCACCTTAGATGTATCTTAGGATTTCTTCGGCAGGAGAAGCTGTATGCTAAATTCTCTAAGTGCGAATTCTGGCTTCGCGAAGTCCAATTTCTTGGACATGTTGTTAGTGAGCGTGGCATCCAAGTGGATCCCCCCAAGATAGAAGCCATTATGAACTGGGAAGCACCAAAGACACCAACAGAGGTTCGCAGCTTTCTGGGTTTAGCTGGTTATTACAGAAGATTCATTGAAATTTTCTCAAGAATAGCTGCACCATTGACTTCCTTGACCCGTAAGAATGTGAAATATGTTTGGGGTCCAAAACAACAAGAATCTTTTGAGACTCTTAAGCAGAAACTAAGTAATGCTCCGGTATTGACGTTACCCGAAGGAATAGAAGATTTTGTCGTGTATTGTGATGCGTCACACACCGGTATGGGGTGCGTACTTATGCAAAAGGGCAAGGTGATTGCCTATGCATCACGAAAACTAAAGGTGCATGAAAAGAAATACACCACCCACGACTTGGAGTTGGGTGCCGTTGTATTCGCACTAAAGTTGTGGAGACATTATTTGTATGGAAAAAAATTTGTGATCTATTCGGATCACAAAAGTCTCCAACACTTATTCAATCAAAAAGAGCTCAATATGAGACAGCGCCGCTGGATGGAAACTCTAAATGATTACGATTGCGAAATTCGCTACCATCCAGGTAAAGCGAATGTGGTTGCCGATGCTCTAAGCTGAAAAGAAAGAGTTAAACCTATCAGAATCAATGCCAAGAGCATTGAACTGAAGAATAGCCTGAATGAAAGGCTATTAGCTGCACAGAAGGAAGCTGTTTTGGAAGCTAACCTTCTGAATGAAAAATTACGTGTAACTGCTGAACAGTTAGCACCTGGAAAGGATGGAATCCTTAGAATGAATGGAAGAATTTGGGTTCCTATTCATGGAGGACTTCGAGATGTAATCCTCCAGGAAGCTCACAACTCTAAATACTCAGTTCACCCTGGAGGTGACAAGATGTATCAGGATTTGAAAGCAAATTATTGGTGGATATGTTTGAAGAAATCTATTGCCACACATGTAGCTAAGTGCCTGACTTGTGCTCAGATTAAAGCTGAACATCAAAAGCCATCAGGTCTACTACAACAGCCAGAACTACCCACATGGAAGTGGGAAATGGTAACCATGGATTTTATAACCAAGTTACCTAAAACAAGGCACGGAAATGATACCATATGGGTTATAGTTGATATACTGACTAAGTCAGCACATTTCTTACCCATCAAGGAGACTCATAGCTCCGACAAGTTAGCCCAGTTGTACGTGGATAAGATTATATCCCTCCACGGAGTGCCGGTATCTATTATTTCTGATAGAGATACTAGATACACCTCTAACTTTTGGAAAAGTTTCCAACAATCTTTGGGCACTCGTTTGAATTTTAGTACTGCTTACCATCCTCAGACAGATGGACAGAGCGAACGTACAATTCAAACTTTGGAAGACATGCTTCGAGCGTGTGTTATTGATTGGGAGGTAGTTGGGATGACCACCTACCCTTGATTGAGTTCTCCTATAATAATAGCTATCATACTAGCATTCAGGCTGCGCCTTTTGAGGCATTGTATGGAAGGAAATGTAGAACGCCTGTTTGTTGGGCAGAAGTAGGAGAAGCTCAATTATCAGGACCTGATATAGTCCTTGAAACGACGGACAAGATTGTCCAGATTAGTGATCGCCTGAAAGCTACCAGGGATAGGCAGAAAAGTTATGCTGATAAGAGGCGAAAACCCCTAAAGTTTGAAGTGGGCGATAAAGTCTTACTAAAAGTATCACCCTGGAAAGGTGTGATGCGTTTTGGTAAGAAGGGTAAGTTAAGCCCCAGATATATTGGACCATTCGAGATCATTGAATGTGTCGGCAGTGTAGCTTATAAGCTAAACTTGCCTGAGGAGCTGAGTGGAATCCATAATGTGTTCCACATCTGTAATCTCAAGAAATGTCTAGCTGATGAATCGCTAGCTATGTCTCATAAAGACGTACAGATTGATGAAAGCCTGGGGTTTGTTGAAAGACCTATATCAATCGAGGATCGTCAGGTTAAAAAGCTCCGAAGGAAGCACGTACCTATAGTAAAGGTCAAATGGGATGCCCGTAGAGGTCCCGAATATACGTGGGAAGTGGAGTCCACTATGCGACAGAAATACCCTCACTTATTCCAGTAAATCTCAGGGTCGAGATTTCTTTTAAGGGGGTGAGGATGTAACACCACGTAAAAACATGTCCAATTATGTAAAGACACGTGTCCTAAACTCTAGATATGTGAAAGATTGAGTTTGAAGGACTAAAGTTGTCAAACAGTGGAAATATGAAACCACAGGGACTAAAAGTGTCAACATGCCAAACTTGTGCCTCTGAATGATCATATACGATGAATATATTCTTAAACGAGTGATTAATTGGATATAAGAAGCCGTTTGTGAAAATAATAAGAAGATTATAAAACTACAAGGGTTAAACGTGTCAACATGTTAATTCTTACCTCTGAGTGACCTTTTAACGAACCAGAGGCTTCGAAATGTTCAAATATACTCTCAAGAATAAGTGGTATAAATTTCAAGTGGTTTCGAGATCGTTAAGCAAGTTTTCAAGACTTTGGGTGAAAAGTGTCATTTTGATGAAACTTGTGTTTATAGTGATATTTAACGAAACCTAGCCTAACGAAGTTTGATTATACTTCCTTGTAGGGCTGTGCAATGGTTCAGAACCGGACTGAACCGAACAAAACCGGAACCAAACCAGAACTGTTAATTGCTAAATTTAAGAACCGGGAACCGAACCATATTATAACGGTTCTGGTTCGGTTCCGAACAGGTTAAACGGTTCTCATTTAAACGGTTCTCGCGGGAACCGGTTGACAATTAAATCGTAAAATTAACAATTCAATAAAAACGAATCAAACAATTTAAAACATTAACTAAGGGTTGCAACATTCAAAGTTCAAACCAACCAAAATAAAAGTAGCAAAGCAACAACAAAAAATTTAAAGCCATAAAATAAACTCTAAATAAAACTATTACAACCATCGTGTTAACAATTAAAACAAACATCTTCAAACTTCATTCGATCTTCATTCTCTCAATCTTCTCATAAACATCTAAATGAAACCAAGTGTTAGCAATTAAAAAAAATAAACGAATAATGCATCTACTGTATTTGGTTCACGTGAATAGATTGATCAGTAATGCATCTACTGTATTTACCAAGCGATACACTATTTATATACACATTTACAATTTGATCAACATTGATTTGATTATTTTTGTTCAATTTTTATTTTCACAAACAGAAAACTATATGTATCAGAAAGCAAACATCTAGAAAGAGAATATATGCAATCATAAAAAAAGGTCATGTAGAATAGTGTACCTGTATTTGCAGGGTGTTGAGAGATGGAGAAGAATTAGAAGATGAAAGATGAGATTGTGGAATGAATATAAAAGGAGGGAATAAGAATTAGGATGGTCGTATGATGTTGAAAAGCCCATTAATAAAATATGGTTTTAAATATTTATAATCCCAACTGGTTCTAGTGGTTCTTTAACTGGAACCGTGGTTTTAACCGAAACCAAACCGGGAACCGTTTTTACCCAAATTTAAGAACCAGAATCGGACCCTCTATACAAAAATATGGTTTGGATCTAGCGGTTCCGGTTCAGTTCCCCAGTTCTGACGGTTCTGAATCGTATACTGCTCAGCCCTACTTCCTTGAACCTCTACAAACTAACTATACGGGCCTTATATGCCAAAAATGAGGTTAAATAAGGTTTATAATGACCAGGGACTGAAACTGCCATTTCTAAAACATTTTTAACCTGAACAACAGGTTTACGCGGGCCGCGTAAACCTTCTTCTGATCTTACGCGGGCCGCGACAAACACCCAGATATGTGAAAACTTGACACCTGCATGTTTCAGCCTGTTCCACCGCCTTAGATGCCTGAATTTCGATACTTGGGGCTTGTTGTCGGTTTTAGAATACCACTAGGACACCTGGGGTGATCCTAGGAGCCTCCATTACAGCTGCAAATGATCCAAATGCTTGGAAATTAGTATATAAGGAACCTTAGTCTAAGTGTTCATATGCACTTTCATTTTCAACAACATTCAAAATTCACTTCTGGAGCTAGCAAGCATTAGGAGAAGATTGTCAAGTGTAGAAAAGATAGCAAGGACCTTAAGTAAGAGTTTTAATCCCTGCTTAGTCCTTTTAATTAGCTTAAAAACTGAAAAGTCAAACATATCGTAATTAAGCTTTGACTTTTGGTTTAATCATAAATGGTTCAGCCACTGACCAAAACAAAAGTGGTTATGGAACCATATTAAGGTAGGTGATTAACCCTTAAAATGGCACCTCCTAATTATTTCGTTTGACTAGTTAATTGTCGGGTCAAACTAGTTAGTCAAAAAGTCAAACTGGACAGAAAGTTTAAAAATGATTTAAACTAATAAAACAAAGGTTCTAAATTATATTTTAACATTCTAATGACTTGGTAATTAGTATTAGAACATGTTTAATCAGGTCTAACCCGACAATTATCAGTCTAAGGTCAGTTTATAACAGAAAGTCGCAAAAGCTTGACTTTTACTTTGACTTTCAGTTCTGGCCCGATCAAGCTTAATTCTCTCATGTTTTAAGCTTCCATTAGGACCACATTATATAGTAGTATAACCCTCTGGAGTTATATTGCTTGGTCCTTAGTAGTTTGAATTAAATGCTCTTGTTTGTTAATATGCTTATAAATGCCGAAAATGCCCTTTTGACATATAAATGAGATTTTTAGAAATGTGAGAGGACAAAAACCTTTGCTACTGATATATAAGCTTGTCCCAAAAATTTGACATCAGTTCTTGGTTTCAAACAGAAGTTATGCTCGATATCGTAATTATAAGCTTTTTATTAATTAAATTACGATATCTTGCATAAGACATGTTTAAACTTGGATTTTGAACCAAAACTCATTACCTACTGATAAGATATTATTTTTAATGAATATTAAGATTTTTGGTCAGATTATAATCTGTTTAAATCATAGGGTTCTTGTGTAATTCGGTAAATGACGATAATACCCTTTTCATACATAAAATGAGATTAACAAATGATTTGAATGCCAAACTTTTTCCTACTGATTTCATACATTAAATAAATTATTTTGAGCATTTAAAACTTATCAAAGTCTCAGATTTACATAAACATCTTGATTGTCGTCAATTAGCGAGTTTTACACTATTTAGGTGCATTGTATGGTCTTAAACCATATTTAACATCTAAGACTTGTTACCTACTGAACTTTTAAACAAATTTTAATATTATTACAGTAGGTATAAGTTATGAACTCATATTTCCAAAAATGTCCTTAAAAGCCTATGTGAAATGACCAAAATGCCCTTTCGGGGCATAGTTTGGCCATAGATGGTAAACCTCACATATATGTAATTTCTTACTGAAGTAATGAGATAAAATAAATATTTTTACTGATTACAAAAGACCAGAACTTCAGTTTGTTATAAAATCTCTTTTATAATTATTAAATTTACCAAAATGCCCTTATGGGCCTTGAATTGGTTTAAATTACTTTTTGGGCAGATATGTTAACATCCTACTGATGTATTAGCACATTTTAAGCATAATAACATTTGAGACCTGTATATAATTCATTTGGTTACCCGTTACGCGTTTACGCGTTCGGATAGATTTATGTAACTAGTTTACGTAAAATAGCCGAAACGGGTTTAACCTTATCATTAAATCCTCAAATTCTAGAATGTGTTTAGTTTACCCATATTTTACAAGTATCCAAGCTTGTCGGGTCTAAACCACATTCTATTCCGGTCCCCGCTTAATCTAGCGTTTAGAACCTCAAAGTTTCTTTCTAGTTAGCCGGTCTAAGTCTTTGACTTAACTAAAGACCCGTTAGCATCCTAATAGGTTATTAAACCTTCTATACAGATTAAGTAGCATCCAGTAGAAGGTATCATCATAAAGCTTTAGGATTATACGGCTGAGTTACTTTTCACGTTTAGCTCAGGTAAATACTTTTAACTTATTTTCCCTTATACGGGCTTGGGATATGGTATTATAATAATACCACTTGGTCGGGTATGAAATCATTTAATCGGATTGTGATTAATAAATTCACATAACCCATTTTAATCTATCTTGTTTGATAACATAAGCATTGGGGATTAATACGACTGTGTCCTGGATATCCTCGACTCATTTCATTTGAAAATGGCCACGACCTATGCACGGGGTGTAGGCATACACCTGACAGATGCAAATGCTAAATTATAAACCCACATGTTGGGGATAACTCCTTTGTGGGTTCTATAAGTGGTGAGTCGGTTAATCAAGACCGGCTTCCAACCGGCCCCAATTGTATGACAAACATATAAATCTGTATACAAGATTATCTTTAATAATTGTCCCAAGTTATAAAGGATTTGTGCCTTGTGCACTTAAATCAATTTTCTTAAATATTTTCAAATGGGTCAGTTAATTGTATTTACCAGTGTAAACTGATGTATTTTCTAAAGATTGATTGATAGGTACTTCTCTTAAATAGGCTGGAACTACTAGGTGTCATATAAGAGGATCTTGTAAATCCCTAGATACTTGGAGTCTGTTATTTTCCGTTTCTTGTATTTTATTTATGATCCGCATGTGGATCTTATTACAATCCAGTCTGTATATTCTTTCGTTCGAACACTCAGACATTATGGTTTGTAATAGTTTATTCACCAAGCCTTCCGCTGTGCTATTATATTGTGTGTATTGACCATGATGATATCAACTACGTCACGATACTCCCCGCCGGGCCCACCGGTAACATGTGGAAATATCGGGGTGTGACAACCTACTACTCTCACCTCGTATCCTTGGCGTTCGTACTAACGCCATTCGGTACAATTATCAACTCTTAATCAGTATCGTTGATAGCTTGTGTCGTTGTCACACTTTCAACGTTACTATTTATCATTGTTTTCATCCTTTACTCGGACGTTTTTATGTATCGCTATGTTATGCATTTATGATTTGTATTATTGCTAGCTCATGTTGTTGCAGTTTCACATCATCACTCATCACGGCTTACCTTCCCCATAGTTTATGTGACGTGGGTATCGTCTCACTTTTTCATAGACCGACCCTTTTCCCCTTAACTATGGATGTAGGTACTGCCACCATTTAGTCGCACCCTTTTTGGGTTCGAGACTCATACATTAGTTGTTTGTGGTTTGGTTGTGGCTATTTAATTAGTAAGTTCAAGTTGAGTCGTCGCATAGAACCAATCAAAACCGCTAACGAAGCCAATGAAATTTGATAAAGACATGGTGGATATGACGCTGGTACTTCCTATATATAAGTGTTCTTATCAAAAGCCTCGTTAGATTGGTTGAGAGAAGTTCTAGGTAAGTTGTGTTTGTGTGTCAATCATGATTTGAATAATGATGTGGATGAAAATTTGATAGAGACATGGTGGATACGCCGCTGGTACTTCCTATATATAAGTGTCTCTGCCAAATTTTCAAAAGCAACGTTAAACTAACCATGAGAGTTTTAGTTAGTTGTTTGGTTCCGTGGTTGGAGATTCAAGATCTATAATTTCGCTAATCTAACTCAAATTGTCGCATTTTGTGAGAAATACATCAAGATCCCAGGTCGTGACCCAAATTGTAGTTTTGGCATCACGAGTATCCTTTACGACGCGGTTGCAAACTCTTCAGTGTTGCACGACATCTCGGGGACATGATTTTCTCTTAAGCCGCAATTAATCCTCGATTGGTCATTTATGGGCTTCACGGTTGTAATGATCGTATGACCTATTACTGGCTACCTTGTACCAATCAGTTTACTTGTTTCATTTCTACACCTTTGGCATTTAAAGGCGATTCCTTAGTTGGGTATGTAATCCTTGTCAGGAATGCTACCGCCTCAACAAGTCTATACCTTTTAATATATCATAGTTAGAGCGTATTCTTAACAACGTTAGGACTTATGTTTAACACTTGATTCCTGACTACCCTAAAAAAACAACCTGGAATTAAGATTCGAGTTCCTAATGTTATTACTAAATCGAAGCGTTATCGTTTACGTCAATGAAAAACCCTACACAACATCCTACACAAGCGGTTTCCTCCTAATTTCGGGATGAAATTCCCAAAAGTAGGGGATACTGTAACATCAGTCAAACACGGGTCCTGGAAAACCCGACTCATTTCATAAACTAGACCGAAAGCGTATTTAGACTTTGTATTTATTCCCCATTTTACTTGTACCCTATTTTGATCAATAAAACATCTATAATATTAATATTATTATTATTTTAAAAACTACTCTATCAGAAAAAAAAAAAACTAAATAGTTAACGTATTTTAATATTTAAAATATGATTTATAAATTTGTTAATGATTTGGCACAAATCATTAAAAAACATGTCTACATAAATTATAGTGAATTTGAAATTTAATAAGAAAATAATTATAACTAAATGAATATATGGTTACTCATCTTATATAGAAATTAATTAGGAATTTAAAGTTATTGGCTTGTATTGATTAATATTCTATTCATCTTCCAATAAATTGTGTAATTTACCTCTTTAGTTTGCAAGTAAATGCATTCATACTATTGATATTATAAATCCATCTATTCACCTTGATTAGAAAAAAATAATCATTTTCATATCCATAGTCTTTTTATATGTTTCTTCATCTTGAATACTTCAAAATCCCAAACAAACTACTAGCACCGAAAGAAAGGCTTGTTTGGTGATACCATCAATTTCACAAAATACTCTATAATTCAAGAATTCAGAAGGCTAGAGATTTAAAACTTTCTTCTTCGATTCTAATCTCAATTCAACTCCGTGTTAGGTAATTATTAAGCCCAATCTTATTTTTTCTTCAATTAGATTCCACTAATTCTAGGGTTCATAGGCAGTTGAAGATTTTTATATTTTCTGAAATTAAACGAATTAATTTGTTCCATAATGATTCTAGACTTATGTTATGATGTAAGTTTTAGTAGTAATCATACTAGTCATATTTGCCTATTTTTCTAGTATTTATTTTGTCATACTCTATATATTTATTCTTATATTTTTGTTGGATTAATCATACTAGAAATTCTTGTTAATGAAATTGAATTAGTAGAAGTATGAATTTTCAAAATATGAATATGAAATTATTGGATATAATTTTTATATAGTTCATTATATTAAATTGTATTTTTATGCAAACTATATATTATGCTAGAAATCTATATTGTATTAATCTAAAATTTGTGCCTTTAATTTTAAACAGTTTAGACATGTTATTTAGTCTTATGTTCAATCAATTTAATGTGAACCTTAGACTAATTGGTTAAGATAATCCATTTAGACATTAGTATATTTTTGACACCAATTGGACTATAAGTATATATGTATGCTTTAGACAATGTCATGGACTATTATATATATTATCATTAAATTTAAGTCCCGTCCATTAAAATATATATTTGATTAAAATAAGCATTTTGGTTACATTATATGTACCATATATACTTTATTGTGATATATATATATATATATATATATATGCTTGTAGCCATAATCCATTGGTACGAAAACTATAAATCTATATTTTTAGTCATTTTAGACTTATTTTCATGATCGAAATCAATAAATATACGTTTAGACTAAATCATTATTTGTTGTTATTTTTAATCAATTTTGAAATATGTATGTTTATTTTAATAAATGTAATATATTTTATTATATCGAACTTGAAGATGTTATATATTTGTTTTTAGACAAAAATATATATAATATCTTTTTAGTCGAGATCGTACAACTTCGTCGTATTTTTACTCTTATATATAAATACGAATTGTATTGTACTTATATATTTTAGTCATTCAAATCGTTTTATCATTTAAACAAGAAAATCCTCAAATCATGTGAACCTAGAAATCATCATCTCCTCGTATTCGTTTTTTTTCACTCGTTTGGTACCTTGTTTATTAATATTTTATTAGGGTGATTTCGATTATTATTTTAGATTTCACCTATTCTAGTTCGTGTGGTAATTCTCTGGAACATTTCTTCGCAACCAGTGAGTAAACTCTCTCCCCTTTTGTCATTAACTTTCTGGGGTGTATCAATGTGTCCCGTTCAATTGTTTTTATCTAAAATTGAGCATGCAAAGTCTTGTGTGTCGTATATGCATTACTTGTTGTTGTTGATTGTTTGTTGAGGTTGTTTGTTGAAGTTATTGTTGTTGTTATTATGTTGGTCATCATAGTCAATTGTCATTCATTCAGCGGATCCACGGCTGACCTTTCCTCATGACCTGGAGATGTCGGTATCGCCCCATTAGTCTTGGGCTGACCTTTCCTCCTAACTATGGGATGTTGGTATCGCCACAGTCACACCCTTTTTGGGTGTGGGACGTAAGGATTCGGTTTTGGTTTTGGTGTCGAGCTTAGTCTCAATCATTACTCAATTACTATTTTATGTTCATACTACTTGTGTATCGCTTCCACATGATTGATTGCATATTTAATATTTAATTAGTATTTGAAATTAAAAAGGTAAAACATATTACTTTTATTTCTAAATTTTCAAAAGGTAAACCTATTTTACTTAACCAGGGTTTACTCGCCAGCTCTTGTAGCTGACTCAAAAATACTATTTTACACATGATACAGGTGTAGATGATTGAAGACTGGACTGGATCAGGATCACGTAGGAACTTTACCTTAGTAATTAAAAGGACAAGTTGATGTATTATTTGAATATTTGAAACTTATATGAAAAGTGTGACATTAAATCATGATATGTTTAATTATGAAAGTTTAATAGTGTCATAAGCTATGGGCAATCATCATGCCCCGTACCTTTCTACTGCGGGTCGGGGTGTGACATCATAACTGGGTTCAAACTTGATTATGGGACTGAAATATACAATCTGATAAGAAGATCAATCCTCACAAGAAATTGGAGAATCTCTTCTCATTTACCATTCCCAAGGTTCGTTTCAATCTTTATTGCTGAAACCATTGAAGAAAGGAATGTGGAAATTCCTATCTTAGAAGCTGTTTGGAGTTCAACAACAATGAAGCCATGGAGTGCAAATCAATGGTGGGCATCAGATAGGGATGTCCCTGTGTTACCAGAAAGTATGTTGAATCTGATTGAACTAGATTCACCATACAGACTGAAACATGATGAGATCCTCAACAAACCAGACACACCCACAGATGCACCCATTATTGAAGTCTATGATTGCTCTACTTCACTAGAAGAAGAAGTTCAAAAATGATGGACATCAGAATTAGGAGCTGCTGAAGGAACCCTCAATCTGTTGATCAGGAATTCACAAGAAAACAGGGAAGCACCAGAATTTGAGGAAAGCCATTAGAATCCTGATGCTGGATTCCATTTTGAAGATGAACCCTATCAAGACACAGAAGTCCTACACTATGAAGAGTCACATGTTGCTGGGACAGGTTCACCTCTTAACACAGTTTTAATTGATATTTCTGTAAATAAGTCAAATTCTGAAGAATTAATAACTGCATCATATAAAGTTGAACATAGAAACATTGTTGTTAATGAGGAAGTATCTAGTTCACACCATCTCAACTTTGAATCAGATAATGAGGAGAAGATTGAGATCCCAACGGATAGAGATCAGGAAACTGATCAAGGAAATCCGGATGAAGATAATCTGTTTATCTCAACAACTTATGGAGAATCATTCACTGGAATGATTCAAGGAAATAAGGAAATCCAGGGTGAAAATTTGTTTTTCACATCTGGTGGAGATGATTCTGGTATACCTAAGGATGCACCAGATTCTAGTAAATCTAAGGGTGCATCAGAAATTTCCAAAACAGCTGAAAATGTGTTTACAGCTGGTGAGTTAGAGGGAACATCTGTTGTTCCAAATATCCCTGAACAACGACACAAGAACAACTTCAGAAAGCGCTGGATGATATAGTCAATGTCTACAAGAAAAATCTAGTTGAAGAGAAGCTTGATCAGTTGCTGTTAGAAGTAAAGGGTCAAAGAGCTGAACTGAAGACCCTGTCAGAATCAGTGGAACTCATCAAGACACAATCTGAAAGGAACACTGAAGCTCTAAAAGCTCTGCAAACACAGCAGGAGAAGACACCAGAAACCAGTATCTCTGCATCAGATATTCAGAAAATATTCACAAAAATGGAAAAGATTAAAACACAAGTCAAAGATGCTTTGGAGTCAAGACAATCAAGAAGCTCCAACAAAGTTCTAGAGGAGATCACAATTCTGAGGGCCAGCAACAATAGCATCATAGATGCCCTTGAGAATCTGATCAAAGAATAGGCTGCACTACAGGAAAAGAATCAAGCTGAATTTGCAAAAGTGCAGGAAAATGAAGTCAATAATGCCAAACTTGTGGGAGATGTGCAATCTTTCATGAAGAGATTGCATTTCAACATTGCCAGACTGGTTAATGTTGACCCCAAGGAAATCATGAAACCCATTCCTGTTGAAGCCTCTCATCTGGAGATTCCCAAGACCATCAGGCTGCAATCAATTGTCCCTTCTATCACTCAAGCTGGAACCACTTCAATGGGTCCACATCCACCAATTTCAAAGGAAGAGATGATGAAAAGGTTTGCACCCTCATCTATAGTTGTCTCTGATTTAAATGTTAAAATCCCTCAGTCTGGTCCAAGACAAACTTCATCAGGGGATACTGTCCTGAGTAAAGACATAACCCAGCAAGCTATTAAAACATGGGAAGATACAACTCAATCTTCAAAACAGCCACAGATTGTAAAGAGAAAGACTCCTGAAGGTAGAACAGTCTTAGTTCGAAAAATTGACAGAGATGTTATGATGTTCCCTGAATACAACCTGAAGGAATACTACTGGACAGAGAAAGATGAGCTGAAAAGACTAGAAAGTCCCTGCAGCAGGGGTATAAGGGAGGAAAGGTTAGAAAGAGGAAGAGGAAGCATCCACTATACCAATTTCAATCCAATAAAGAGAATTATGAAAGTGGATGAACAGAATATTGGTACAGATGGTGCTGGAGGACACTTTGTACAAAACAGATACACTCTTCTCAGACAAGAGGGAACATAACAGAAGATAACATATGGAGACCTGGCTGATCAACTACATCCTCTAGATATTATGTTTATGAAGAATCATTATGAAAAAGAAAAAGGCAACACCCAGTTTGTGAGAAGAGCACTGAAAAGCATATCAAAAGCAGGAATAAAGCTATTTGAAAGAATAGCTTTTGCTGATTTTTATTTATGTATCAACAATGACTATGTACATCAGAAGAAGGTCCACCTCCCACCACCTGACACTTCAATTCCCTTAGGGGTGAAAGATACAGTCAAGAACTGGAGATATCTTTGAACTGCCCAAGATTAAAGAAAGACATAATCTCTGTGTTGTGCTCAGAGATATTGAAGATAATAAGGCTCTTTTCAGAAGTGTTGACATCTGCAAATACTCCAACCAAACATTGAAATACATCAAGGAGTGCATGAACAAAAAGCAGGAGCAACTTCAAAAGAAAGGGAAGAACAAAGAAAAAGAGAGACTAGAGATTGAGCAGATGATTGATGAATGGGTGCAAGCAAGAATCTTGTACTAGGGTATGTATGACATATGCAAGAAATACATCCATTACAAGAAACAGCTGAAGAAAGGAGATATCCACAAACGTCTAAAATTAGTTTGAAAACACTTTTAATTTTCATGTCAAACTGTTTTGTAATTTGTTTTCAGAAGTATTTTGTGACTTGCAAATTTTGTTTCCACTGTTTGGGAAATTTTTCTTAAGTATATTGATCTATCATAAGGTAGTTTATTTTTCTTACAATACTAAGGGGGAGATTGTTAGGAAACTTTAATGTAAGTATTGAAGAAAAAGATGATCAACCTGATCATAAGCTGAAGATATAGTCAAGAAGTATCACTAAAAAGGTGTCTACATGATAACGTGGCAAGAAGAAATGAAAGATACATCTTCAACTAAGCATCAGGAAAAGATCAAGACAAAAAGACAATCAGGCAAAACCATTCTAATAGAGTCTGATGATAAATCTGGTATTTATCATCAGAATCTAGTAAGTCTGATCATCAGATTTCTGATGGTCAGGTTCATCAGAATTCTGGTAAGCTGGTCACCAGAAATTCTGGTAGACCAACTTGTCTTAGAGATAAGCCCTGACACAATCCAAAAAGTAGCAAGTTGGCAATAACTGATTCAATGAATATGCCAAGAAGTCACTTTGTGCAGAGCAAGTGATGAATTAAACAAATGTTTATTCAGATCTAGACTCTCTATAAATAAAGATGTCAACCCAGGAGATTAAATGAGTTGAGCTTAGCATTCAATACACACACCACAAACTCCATTACCCTTCGCACAGAATTCTTTAAGTATTCATTTTGTAATATCCAATAACTTTGTTTTACGAAGTCATTAATACACTTGAAAAATTATGTAAGTTGTTTCTTGAAAGTTTGATTTCTAGTTCCGCACAATATTTTCCTATTTGTTGAAATCACTTGCCATATTAAGTATTTGGGTATCTCTATCTGGGATCAACAAGACCCAAAAATGTGTTTGGTCCAACAAATTAATTCCATAAAAACAAATAGACCTATGTTTTTTAACAAGTTTTGTTGAGACAAATGTATTTTTAAAACCCAAAGTTGGCCCTTTTTTGTCAAATATGTTTATCTATATGTGGCGTATAAGGCTATATGCCATATATAAGGGTCTAAAAAAATTCCAACATATTTATATAATGTTTATTTCGTTAATAAATTTCAAAGTGTAAATTAATAAAAATAAAAATCATTAAAATATAACTGAATATATACTTTACTAAATATTTGAAAATTCTAGAAATAGACAATTGTCAAAGGGCCACTGAAAATCCATTACACAAAATTTCAATTATGAAGGGGTAGCGGCCCAACTTGTTGGTCGTTTATCAACTATCTAGATGTAAATTCATAGCACGAAAGATGATAAATGTTCTGATTAGGCTATGAGTTGTGGTTTCATTTTCACCGATCACGTCCACCTCACATCATATTGGGGGGGGGGGGAGGGGTTCTTTCCTCTTTCCCTCCACTCACAACTTTCCAAATCATCAACACTACATCGAGGAGATCGGTGAAAATCCACTGAAGGCACCGAAATTCAATTGGTGTGAGGGTGTTCCCTTCGGCCCCCATCGGCCACCTCAGCCCCTTCCTCCCCCGAACCCCACAATCTTACACAAAATTGGAATGAAAAAGGGATTGTCAGGAAAGGAACCCCGGACATCAGCGTAAGAGTAAACATCCTAACTATTTGGGCTACATGGTTTTGTTGATATTCTATGTTTATTTTTATACTTGCACACAACGCGTTGTGGGAAAAAAAAATAGAAAACTAGTGGAGTACGCATGAGAGCCTTTAATTGGCTCCATCGCTCCACTTCTCCAACGATCAATCTTTTTTTGTTTTTTTTTTTGAAAATTAACTTCATTAAAACAACCTCCGACCCAAACGGGCAAAAGGCCAAACTTTATAACAGCTTCCCCGACCCAAACGGGCAAAGGGATAAAGAAAATACATCATGTACAATGGGTATTTACACCAGTCCGCCTAGCTAATATAATTACAATATAATCTATTTTTAACCCACTAATAAGCCCTCGATTTTATCTCCCCTATGATATCTTGCAGACTACATATTTTCTTGTTAAAACCCACATCGTTCCTTTCTTTCCATATGCACCAGCAAGCAATCATAGCCATCCCGTAAATGATCTTTTCCACCTTCTTATCGTTCTTAATGACCTTATGAATGTCTAGAATGTCTTTGAACTCAAATAAGAAAACCGACAGAATGTTGCTCCAAACGCTGAAGGCCAACCATACCCGAATAGCAACCGAGCAAGCAGTGAACAAATGCTCCACCGTTTCTCGAATTCGTCGCAAAAAGGGCACCTGATCGAGGTTATATCCACATTCCTTTTTCTTAAATTAGTTCTCGTTGGAAGTCTGTCCAAATTACCTCTCCACGTCATAATATTACATTTTATGGGCACCCATTTTCACCATTCAAAATTTACCTCTATCTATAATCAAAGCCTTTTTTACCGACTTCACCGAGAATCCATTCTGACTATCATCAATCCAATACCAAGCATCCTTATTGTTGGAGAGTCTCACTAAGTTAAGAACCTCATGACATTCCTTCCATTCCTTTAAATCCTCATCGGACTCCAGCTGTCTAGACCATTTCCAAGTATATACTCCATTCCCTTGACTCGCTTCCATTCTCTCAACGACCCTGCACATTTTACACAACTCCAAACCAAATAAATGGGGCTATCTTTCCAAGAAAGGAAGATCGCCCACCCAAGTGTCAATTCACAAACGAATATGTGGATTCACTCCGAGGATCGATTCCTTGACCGATGAATGCGATGAACACTTATCTTGTGCGGAATCCAAGTACATGTGTGGATCAGACACAAAGAAGTAATTATAAGTTGTTTTCTATTACTGATTTAACAGTTTACTACCACGAAAATAAACGAGCAGAGCTTCGCCTCTCTAATGCTCAGAGTTACAAATGAACAAGACCATACACACATATATATATGTGATGTGGGTTCGTACAAAGCTGGATCTCCCTTCGTACGAAGCTGCAAATGTCCCTTCGTACGAAGCTACAAGTCTCCCTGCGTATGAACTGACCAAACCACATATAAACTTTATGT
Source organism: Helianthus tuberosus (assembly GCA_030545235.1). NCBI lineage: Eukaryota > Viridiplantae > Streptophyta > Magnoliopsida > Asterales > Asteraceae > Helianthus > Helianthus tuberosus. The sequence continues at coordinate 23,623 of JARYGA010058346.1, forward strand.
TCAACTCTGTTAAGCACCAGTCTTGTATCATCTGATTAAGCTACGATGCGTGATTGATGGAAGTGATAGACATACTGCACTCACAGACTCCCCCTTGGATATTACTGAAGTCAATTTAGTAGCTTTCTATCACTCTCTGAGTCTTCCAAAAGTGTTAACATTTTTAGACCACAAACTTTCCCTTTACTCTAACAGACTCCCCGTGGATCTGCTTATAGCTTCAGCTGCTACCTCTTTCGGTTAACTCTATCTCCAGGCTCCCCCTTTCCTTAAGCTTCCGTGCTTTTTAGGATCAACACCTGGCTCTTTGATTACAAGCTTCCCCCTCGTTTTAAGCTTGTCTTCAGACTCCCCCTTAGACTCAGCTATTGGGATCGTAATCTGGAAAACAAACAATTTCAAACCATTTGTAATATATTTGACAATTTAAGTTCAAGATCGAAAACCTAGCTCTAAACACAAATTTTTAACAGTTAAAGCTATTTAGGTTCTTTCAGGATTGATGACCTAGTCCTTAAACACAGATATTCAAAATCAGTAACCAAGGTCTATGTATAGATGTAACGGTATGTAATTACCCAGGGTTTCCTAACTCTTCTCCCCCTATAAAAAAAACCTCACGTATTTGACAATTTAACATCCAAAATCCTCACCGATAATCATCCAAGTCCAAACTAATGAACTTGGAAATTTTCACAAACTGTTTTTGATTTTCTTTTAAAAAATTTCAAGTCTCAAATTAATGAACTTGTTTATTTTCAGAAACATGTTCAACATACTTAGATTTTGAAACTCAGCTTTCAAACATCGGTTATCGAAAATAAAGTAGAAACAAAATCTTTTTGTGATTTTTCTGTAAAGAAATGCAGTAAAGAAATATTTACAAACAATATTTTTGTTTAAGTTCGTGTCAGAGGATCATATCAGTTTATGACAAATCACTAGCACCGTTGAGCTATAAACACTTTAAGTTCTAAACGATTCACTTAGATTGTCAGTATACCGATCCATTTAAATTCCCACACAAACTTCAACTAATTCGAGATACGATTTAATGTCTTAAGAACTTAACTTATTCGCGTGTTCCACCTCAGAATATACTCCCGTATCAAGATTCCCTAGATTCAGTCTTACAGGTGAATATACTATATTGATATCTATACTCTGGGTTAGTGCGAGATCTTGAGAGCTCAGGTATGAACAACCGTTCAGTCAAAGAGATGAAGGCTCGACTTTAGGTGTGTCCCACTTAGGGATCTTCTTTACAACTGCATTTAATTCACATCTTTTGATATTTTCTCAATTTTTATGTAGAGGGAAAGCTTTTAAAGAGCGTAAAGTATTATACGAGGTCTATGCCATTGCTGACGCAAAATCAGAAGACCAAGTATAATACCCCAGATATCAAACAGTATAAAGACCTAGTATCTCAGAATCAGGCAACCTCTTAAACGAGATTTCGGAGGTTATCCATATATCCGAGAGATGTTCCCCACGAGATAAGCAAGTTATTGATATTTAGGTTTATATCTCGAAATCAATCTACTAAATGTGCAAAAACCTACTAGCACATCATCAATGAGACCGTTTATTACATTTGACTTTTCATTTCTTTAGCGTACTGTGATTGTCTACTGATGTACTATCATTTCCTCTTTTTACATAAAAACTCTTTTTTTAGTTTTCTCATGTTTTTGGATTTTTCATTTTCAAATGATTTTGTATTTTCAAAATTTTTACTCCCCCTAAAATCCAAAACATTTAAGAAAATTTGACAACTTGATGCAGATAGCTTTGTCTCGCCATCCATTTTCTGCTTAGACACGCTCTGTCTTGCATAAAGTACCCCCATGATTTACTACACAATGATTTTTAACAACGTTAAAACCATTTAATCACTTGTGAAATAATCATGTTTGTTCAGCCGTAAGGGTTTCGGCGTATTCCATCAACATTTTTTTCAAAATTTTTAAATTTTTTAACAATTAAAAAACAAACATATTTTTTTCATTTTCAAATTTTTGACAAAATAAAAATATATTTTTGGGTTTTAAATTTTTATTTTTAGGGTTTTTGATTTATGGTTTATTTATGTACAAAAACAAACAAACTCCCTGGTTTCACTTGCAGGGTTCTGCCACCTCCCGTGCAAGGCTGCTCCTCATCTCATGTTGACAATCATCCGTCTTCTGGAGAACCTGGACATTCAAACAACTCAATTACTTGAACAAAGCAACCCAAGCCTGCTTTGACTCAGGTAGCTTAATATGTATCTTTCCAGGTAAAACTGGATAAATCTTTGACATCTTGCTGTTGTTTCTTTTGAGCATAGAACTCTTCATTAGACTCTCGTCTAAATTGGAGTTCTTTCTCTTCTTCTGAACTTGTTCCATGAACAAAGTTAATCTTTTTTTGATAACTTTGCTTGTCAGCCCTTTTCTTTTGATGTTGTTTCTTTTTATAACCCAACCCAGCTTTCATGTTTTTCTTTTTGTAACCAGGTTTGTTATGTAAAGTTTTCTTGCTCTTGCCAGCAAATTTTTCAATTTCAGACTTCTCGATTTCTACCAATTTTAAAACTTTGTCAATCTTTTCCGAAATCACATTCAGAATCGGAACTTCAATATCTAAGAATAATTTGTCCGATCCAATCATGGTATAAGCCAATCCTATCGGATCATCATTCGCATCTTTCTCAGATTTTGAATTTTTTAGATAACTTTCATGAAAACTTTCCTCATTTTCATCATGTGATTCGGACTTATTTGATTTGGTGCTATTCTCTTTCAAAACACTTTCAACGACCTTTGATGTGTGCAAAATCCAACATATAAATTACACCAATTGAGGCATAAAACAAACCTTTTTTAGTACTAATATTGGAAAAAGCGCGTTTCTTTCTTCCTTCTGAATTTACAGGACTAAACGAGCTTAAAAGAACAAAAGGAACAAATAAGCAGCCAAAACCAACATAAATACAAGAAGAAGGAATAATGTGACATGCCCGACCCCTCGGCAGCATCTCCCAAGACAAAAACAAGGAAACAGAACCTGACCACGGGGTCGTGCCCAGCCAGGCATGGGGCGTGGTCAGACCCTGCATAACAAGACAAACTCTGCAGAAGCTTCTACACCCACCACGGGGTCGTGCCCAACTCACCATGGGGTGTGGTTAACTCTTAGATTTGTAGAATCTTGATAGTACAGCAAAGAGTTAACCACGGGGCCGTGCCCATAAGACACGGGGTCGTGTGGGGCCCCCTGCTGACAGATGCAATTAATGAAGGAATAGAAGAAGGATGGCCACGGACCGTGCCCAGTGGACACGGGGCCGTGGCCAGGGCTCTGTTCTGGCTATAAATAGGGGTGCTTGGTTCACTTCAAAGGCATCCCTTGGCAAACCACTTCTCTCCCACTTTGCCATCATTCCACCACCACTACAACACCAACACCCACCACCATCATCCATCTATCATCTTTAGAGTGTGTAGTAGTCTCGGGATCCAAGATTGATCGTAAGAGTTCTTGTCAATCAAAGGCCATGTTTGACTAATCTCTTACATCACTTGGTGAAGACAAGTCTTTAATGTATTACTTTTGATTTTTAATCTTTCGGCACTTTTTAATTGGGTTTGTATTAATGACTTTAATAACTAGTTTCTTATGTTGAAAGTGAATTTTTTTTACCATTTCTTCATGATGTCATTGATTTGCTCATTCGTGTCTTTATGGTCTATATAAAGCGCGTTAACTACCTGGAAGGGGGTTAGGAGTGTGGTTTGGTAAAGTTCTTGTCTCGTTCAGTGTATAGATCCTGCGAGGACTTGGTTCAAGCTTACTAGGACCTCTTTCAATGCCTCAAAGGTATTGGATGGTGGGGGTGTGAATAGCTTGAACCCCTCATATGTAAACTACTATTAATACTTTAAACCGGCTTCTTGGGATTGTAACATTGCTGACTCAAACCACTTAGCCGAGGGTAACATCACCTTCAAAAGAGGGGCCTACCACTTTTCGCATTAATAACTAACTTAATTGTCTTTCAATATTCTGACCCTTTGGGATTGTATCCCTGCTGACTCAAACCACTGGGTTGAGGGTAACGTCACCTTCAAAAGAGGGGCCTACTACTATAACTAAGATAATCTCTTAAAAAGTCTGAAAGTACGAAAATCATCAAAGGATACATTAAAGATGAGTTGGATCCAAGTGATTCTATCTTGTCTATTTGTTTTTTATTTATTTATCTTTCCATTTTTAGTTTTATTTTCATGTTTAAAAACTCTTTTCAATAATTTAGATTGATTAGACGTAGACGATAAACCGGTATTAAAAGCTCTTGTTCCCTTGGACGACCTCGGTATCTTACCAACACTATACTACGCTCACGATGGGTGCACTTGCCCATGTGTGTGTTTAGTGTTAGTATAATATCGTGTTTTATAAATTTAAAACTTGACTAATGCGTAAAATGGGCTTAAAATATTAATAAAATCATATCACGCTTAACGCACACCAAGTTTTTGGCGCCGTTGCTGGGGACACAGAGATTTTAAGAAAGTTTAAAATCGACGACCTAATTATTTTTATGCATTTTTTTTTAATTTTTTTAGGATTTTTCTTAGTTTTTCAATTTCTGCAGAACTCAGCACGGGCCGTGCCCAGCCAGAAACGGGGCCGTGTCCATCATCCTTACTAGAAATTCTGTTTTAAGTCAGACAGTAGCTGACCACGTGTTGTTTCCACCCAACACGCCCCCGTTTCCAATCTCCAGTTACTAAAAACAGAACCTTAAGATCCCGACGGTTGGTAAATTCTGACAAAAATATGGAAGATATTGATTATTTTTACTTTCGCCACTCTTACGGTGAGTGGTGTCAATTATGTGGTGGATTTCATCAAGATTTAGAATGTTATATTCTAAATTCCGATCCCCGCTATTTAGACCCGTCGTTTTCCTGTAATCACCTTAAAATGGGCGAAAGTAAAAACGATCACTATTACCCGCCCGAATGCCCTCAACCATCTCTTCCGACCGACATAACCTTCGATGAATTATGTCAAATAGAAGAAAGAATTCTCCAAAAATTAAAAGAAATAGAACTTATGATGAAAATGAGTTATTCATCAAAAGACAACAATCAAGGAGAATTGTTGGGACCACATCCGGAATCTATCAACATCGACGACACCAAAAGTACCTCAGCCTCTTGTGAAAGCATGAGCAATAGTCGTCCCTGTGTCGATTGTGCCGTGAAGGACTCTCCATCGGCCCCCACCGATGCGCTCATAGACCTGAGCGATGCGACATACACCTTCTTTAACAAGAGCCCGGATAAGGGGAATAAAGGTTGGTTTCGCCCACCGGTAAGTAGTTTAGGTTTTACCCTTTCCGATAACCTCTTGCGTTCTTGCATAAATCAAGAACAATTAAGGTAACTTAGGCACTTCGGTGTTGTTCCCGCCAGTAAGGAACCACCCGATCCGAATAAAAACCTTAAAAATAATATAGACGCCACTTCATCAAAGCTCTAGCCATGGGGCCGTGCTCAGGTCAACACGCCCCGTGCCCACCTCAAAATTCACAACGGGGTCGTGTTCAGGTCGCCGCGCCCGGTGCCTCTAGTGCGGACAAAAGTTTCAGAACTTTGTCTAAACACGGGGCCGTGTCCAGCCAACATGGAGCCGTGGTCAGTGTGCTGTCGTTTTCTATAAAGTTAACATTGGTTCTGCATGTTTGGACCCATTCCAAAGACAAAGATCTGCTGGGATTCTCACATATACCTTAAAAGGTATACTTTCAAAAAGGTTTCACTCAAACCATCTTGTCTTTGCCACTTTTGTCACTTTCCTTCTTCTCCAAAACTCTCCTACCTCCATTAAAGCTTGAAGCTTCATAACTTCAAGCTTTATCTAAGCAATTAGAAGGTTTTTAACCAAGAAGTCTTATTAAACAAGAGCTTTACAACACTGTTTTAAGTTATTTATGTTCAGAAATGTTTTAAAAAACAGAAAAATAATTTAAAACAATGATGTTTCTTGGTTAAAAATCTTGCAGAGGTGTGCCCGCGGGGCCGTGCCCAGTAGGCACGGGGCCGTGGCTGGGAGTTCCATTTTCATCTTTTTGAAATTTCCGTCTTGTTTTCTTAGTATGTCGAGCCAAAACAGAGGAACATCATCAACCAACTCAAGAAACAGTCGAAGGGGAAGAAGTCCATTAATCGAAAATACCCTTGTCCGCTATGTGTATGCATTAAGGGAAGCCATCGACGAAATGACATCGGTGAAGGAGAACCTCATTGACCGTATCAACTACTTGACAGTGGGACTAGAGAATAGCTTCCAAGAAATCAACCTTTTACACCAAAGGTTGAACATTCTTGCTATGCCACCCATGGAACCGATCTTCCCACAAGAGGATTGGAACCTTGCGTAAGAAGTTGTTAACCCAACCGGATGGGATGACCTCCCTCCGGAACCTCCTATAGACGCATTACACGAGGTTTCGGTGGTCGCCGCACCCCCCACACAAGATGTTGTGGACAATGAGCCCGTCTTCTTTCTCCCTCGGGAGATTGAGGAGTGGTAACGACGTTTGAGGAGCACCCTCCGGAGTGAAGCTCTAAAAAGCCCCTACTCTCTGAAAAATCATTTTCGGGTTTTTGTTGTTTCGTCATGTAAAATCTAGGGTAGAGCTTCCTTTTGGTTTTAAAATTTCTTGCATATTAGGACCTATCTATCTTATCTTAGGACTTTTGTAACTTTTAGTTTTTAGGATTATCTTAGGACCGTATGTATCTTGCACTCTAAATAAATGATGGTTTAAGTTGTTGTATGGTGTTTGGATGTTGTATAATGGCTTAACAAATGAGAAAAGATGAAAACTGCCAAAGGGACGTTAAAACCGCACCCCATGCACGTAAACAGTGCCTTTCGATAACTTTTCCAACTGTTCAGCATATGCAGCACGGGGCCGTGTCCAGCCCAACACGCCCCATGCCCAGACTCTGCAGAAAACAGCAAGTAATTAGGTAACTGGCCACGGGCCGTGCTCATTGAACACTCCCCGTGGTCAGCCTTCTGTTCATTTCTGTTACTGGTAATCTGACCATGGGGCCGTGCCCGGACCACACGGGGCCGTGGCCAGATGACCAGTAACACAAAACTTGTTTTTAAACACACTTTTACACATTCGAATCAACCTAAAAACTTATTTTTGGGACACATTGAGGACAATGTGTAATTTAAGTGGGGGGGGGGGGGATGCTAACACCTTGAATCTTGCAAGTCTTAATAACAAGCCTTACACAAAACTCTATTGGAACCGCTAATCACCCCAAATCTTTTCAAAATTTTTCATTTTTTTCTTGTCTTGCTTTAATTTGGGAATACAAGTTCTAAAAAGGTTATGTTTTTACAAATTTACAACCGATAGCGTCGTGATAAAAAGGGCCAAATAAGAAAATTATAAAAAGGCATGACAAATCTTTTTTAAAATTTGATTATATATACTTGATCACATTATAAACCCATTCCCACAATAAGTGATTTTTGAGCCTTTATCGAGCATACATGCATACACTTTTAAACTAAATGCTCATTTTCGTTTCTTGTGTGAATAGCCGCTTGGTTCTTACGACTCTAGAACTTACCAAGATGATACATTCCGGTCCTTACCAGTTTAAACCCAAGTAAGTAAATGATGGAGGCATTAGGACTAACCCTTTTTTATTTCAAAACCATTGTTTTTCTTCTTTTTACCCCCTACCACAAATCCCCCTAGTTAACCCCTTTGAGCCTAAAATTTTTCATTTCAAAACCCATAAAACAAACACCCATTACCACCAAAACCTTTTTCCTTTCAAACACATTTGTTTTAGTAAAAAGCTCGGTTATCTTGTGACATGAAAAAAGATAGAGAATTTTGCAATAACCAAACAAGTTCCTCAAAGAAATCTTGTTTGAATAAGCTTAGATTGAATAAATGTCACAAAAACAAAAGGTTTTATGACAACCGATGCTTTTTATGCTTTTGGCCATTTTACTAACTACTAAACAAAAACCACCTACCCTTAGCCCAAGCCTAACCCTTTCCAAAGTCCTCTTGATATTTACAAATGTTTATAGTTAAAAAGGAGGAGGTTTGATCGCTTGGCAAGCATATGGTAGAAATAAGTTCCATGCCGGTATCGAGTGTTTCACAAAAATACCCAATCGGCCAAGTGTTGAGTGATCTCCCGTGAGGTATGTGAACTTGTATATAAATGGAATTTTAAGGAGGCATGTTATGCCCAAATAAATAATTTTTCTTAACAAGTTGTTCTAAATAAATCATGACGAATACGATTTTAAATAAAATAAAAATATAACTTAATAAAGATCTTGGATTCCCGACACTCAAGACAAGCCACAAAACTTATTCTCTACCTCTTCCATTTGGGTATGTAAGCCACATTTAAAGAGTTTTGCTTGAGGACAAGCAAAGATTCAAGTGTGGGGGTATTTGATGTGTGCAAAATGCAACATATAAATTACATCAATTGATGCATAAAACCAACCTTTTTCTAGTACTGATGTTGGAAAAAGTACGTTTCTTTCTTCCTTTTGAATTTACAGGACTAAACGAGCTTAAAAGAACAAAAGAAACAAATAAGCAGCCAAAACCAACATAAATACAAGAAGAAGGAATAATGTGATATGCCCGACCCCTCAGCAACATCTCCCAAGACAAAAACAAGGAAACAGAACCTGACCACGGGGCCGTGCCCAGCCAGGCATGGGGCGTGGTCAGACCCTACACAACAAGACAAATGCTGCAGAAGCTTCTACGCCTACCACGGGACCGTGCCCAGCTCACCATGGGGCGTGGACAACTCTTAAATTTTCAGAATCTTGATAGTACAGCAAAGAGTTGACCACGTGGCTGTGCCCAGAAGACACGGGGTCATGTGGGGCCCCCTGCTGACATATGCAATTACTGAAGGAAAGGAAGAGAAGAAGGATGGCCACGGGTCGTACCTAGTGGACACGGGGCCGTGGCCAGGGCTCTGTTCTGGTTATAAATAGAGGTGCTTGGTTCATACTAAAGGCATCCCTTGGCAAAACCACTTCTCTCCCACTTTGCCATCATTCCACCACCACCACTACAACTACAACACCAACACCCACCACCATCATCCATCATCCATCTATCATCTTTAGAGTGTGTAGTAGTCTCGGCATCCAAGATTGATCGTAAGAGTTCTTGTCAATCAAAGGCCATGTTTGGCTAATCTCTTACATCACTTGGTGAAGACAAGTCTTTAATGTATTATTTTTTATTTTTAATCTTTCGGCACTTTTTAATTGGGTTTGTATTAATGACTTTAATAACTAGTTTCTAATTTTGAAAGTGAATTTTCTTTACCATTTCTTCATGATGTCATTGATTTGCTCATTCATGTCTTTACTGTCTACATAAAGCGCGTTAACTACCTGGAAGGGAGTTAGGAGGGCGGTTTGGTAAAGTTCTTGTCTCGTTCAGTGTATAGATCCAGCGAGGACTTGGTTCAAGCTTACTAGGACCTCCTTGAATGCCCAAAAGGTATTGGATGGCGGGGGTGCAAATAGCTTGAACCCCTCATATGTAAACTACTATTAATACTTTAAACCGGCTTTTTGGGATTGTATCCTTGTTGACTCAAACCACTTAGCCGAGGGTAAGGTCACCTTCAAAAGAGGGGCCTACCACTTTTCGCATTAATAACTAACTTAATTGTCTTTCAATATTCCGACCCTTTGGGATTGTATCCCTGCTGACTCAAACCACTGGGTTGAGGGTAACGTCACCTTCAAAAGAGGGGCCTACTACTATAACTAAGATAATCTCTTAAAAAGTCTGAAAGTGCGAAAATCATCAAAGGATACATTAAAGATGAGTTGGATCCAAGTGATTCTATCTTGTCTATTTGTTTTTCATTTATTTATCTTTCCATTTTTAGTTTTATTTTCATGTATAAAAACTCTTTTCAACAATTTAGATTGATTAGACGTCGACGATAAACCGGTATTAAAAGCTCTTGTGTCCTTGGACGACCTCGGTATCTTACCAACACTATACTATGCTCACAATGGGTACACTTTCCCAAGTGTGTGTTTAGTGTTAGTATAATATCGTGTTTTATAAATTTAAAACTTGATCAATGCGTAAAATGTGCTTAAAATATTAATAAAATCTTTATCATCCGGTTTTATGTTGAAAATACGTTCAAGAACATATGATGAAGCATGATAACTATGTAACTTGTGATTATCTTGTTCTAAATCAGCCATTTTACGTTTATGCTCAGCAACTTATTCAATATAAGAATTTACAACTTGTTGTTTTATTTCATACTTTCGCTTAAGCATTTCTGATGTTTCAGAACATTGTGACAATCTAGAATGAACAAGTTTCATTTGGCTTTTCACAGCTTCATATGTTTCTTTTGTAATATGATATGCAACTTTTATTGAATCATACTCTTTTTTCATTTCTTGAACCGCATTTTCTTTTTGCAAACACTCTTCAGTCATTGCTGAACACTTTTGTTTCAAAATCTCATTTTCTTTTTCAAGAATTTTACATTTTTGTGTCAACTTTTCATCGTTATCTATCAAAACCTTTTCTTTTTCTAACAATTCTTTGCATTTATCTTTGAAAACTCTTTCGATTTTAGAAAATTCTATATCTCTGGTTCTGAATTTTTCATCTTTTTCAGTACAAGCACTGCACGTTTCCATGCATTTCTTGCACTGTTCAACAATTTTATTTAACACTTCAGAAAATTCAGTTTTAGTTATTACCTCAGTAGTTGGCACCTCAGCTTCTTTTGACGTCTGCTTCTGATCTTCTTCTTTTACCTGTTGTTTTTCAGCAACAGCTTCAACAACTGGCTTCTCCAGCTTCTCATCAGCCTTTTCCTGATTTTCTTCACCTGTTTCTTCTTCTTTCTTCATCAAACTCTCATCATCCTGCTTTTTTTAGTAACAACTTTTTCTAATGGCTTCTGACTTTCTTCACCAGCTGCTTCTTCTTTCTTTTTCCCTTCTTCATTCTTCTGTTCACCACTATCTTCCTCTGCAGTTTTCTTCAACTCATCCACCAACTTCTCAACACTCTTCTTCATTCTTTCTTTATCTCTTTGTCTCAAGCTTGCTGTCATTACAACTCTGATTATCTTATCCAGCTTTTTGAGACAATCTTTATCTGTTTCTATCTTTGAATAATATTCGTCGGATAAAGGAATAACTGCAAGTACATCATTGTAAACCACTTTGCTTGAATCAACAACCGGATCTCCTTTGCGATTGATATAACATTCTCTTTTCTTGTCCCATCTCCCATAACTCCTAGCTTCTTCATACTCTTTTTGCATTTCTTCTATTCGATAATTTGCAAAACATATTTCTCTGTACGTTTTCTCTTGAAGAATTTATTCTTTCGTTTTCATTTTCACTTCAGCAACCAACGCCCTTTTATCATCCTTCATGTATTTATCCCAGTTAAAACCTTCATCATCATGAATTGTCACTAAGACTTGTGATCTTTCTTTTGATGAACCTTCAGCAATTTGCTTTAGATTTGATCTGGACGTTTGCTCATTGTTTTTATGATAAATGGCCTTCTTGTAGTAATCGTCATGAAATGGATTACCATGATCAGCTACTTCTCGGTTCACACACTCTTTGTTAAAATGACCCTTCTGTTTACACCAGAAACATGTGACTTTCGACTTATCAAACCCTAGCTTGGTGCTTAACAAACCTCCAAGATCCTGTCTGCCTATTATCTCCATAAAATGTTGTGCTCTTCTAATGTCACTAGCCAAACACCATCTGAGATCAACGAGTTCCATCTCCTCCGGATCTATCTGGTCATAATCTTCTTTTGTCAATTTAGGATTTCCTATTCTCCCCGCCACCAGACTCTCATAAGATTCCAGAATCAATGCTAAGAAACTCATCTGTTGTTTAGCAGCATTGATGCTCATTGTTGGAGAGTTCTTCAATTTCAAAGCAATGTTATAGTGAATTTCATCTGGTTCTGCTGTGTTTGATGCTGTTGAAGAGGAATGATTACCTGGATCATAACTTGATGAGCTCTTCTATGAATCCTTTGACTTTTCTACGCTAAAAGTTGTACCAATCTTTAAGGATTGATTGGTTGAGAGTAAGCTTCCTCTGTAGTAAAGACCCACATTTTGCTGATAAGTAAAACTGCTCATTTTTTCGGTTTTTGCAACTCCAGTTCATGACTCTCAAGCTTCTCAATCAATTTATCCAGAGTAATTTCATCAAACTGTGAATCATTTTTCAAAATTATGACAAATGTCTGCCAGTGATCTGTACGTGGTAAAGCTTCGGTAATTTTATCAATGATTTCTTCTCTGGTTTTTGTAATTCCAAACCTGTCAAGTTCAATTTTAAGATGACAAAATCTCTCAATCATTTTTCTCATAGTTTCACCCTTTATTCAATCAAACAGATCGAATTCTTTCTTGAGCAAAGATATTTTGTTCATTTTGATTTGTTTTCCACCTTCAGCCTTTACACGTAATGCCTCCCACACAGACTTTGATGAACCGTCATGATTAAGCAATGCAAAGATATCATCTCTGATTGATTGTTGAATTAACGCGATCATCCTTTGTTCATGAGAAAATGTCTTCTGTCTTCAATTTGTAATCTTGCAATTGGAATTTCTTCATTTTTATCATTTATTGGCCTATGATACCCAAATTCCATCCAAAACCAACTCTCATGAGCATACGCTTTTGCCCAGTTAATAAACCTCTCTTTCCACTAGGTATAATCTTCGATATCATCAAGTTTTAGTGGTTTTGAGTGAGTTCCATAAAAGTTTTCATGTTTTATATTATCAGTTATAGCTTTCGAAATGCTTTTCGGTGCAACAGTTGTTGTTTTAGATGACTCGAAAGTGAACGCGTTATAAAACTCGTTGTAAAATTCATCGGCCATGATTACCTGCAAACACACAATCAAACACTTGATCAAACTTGAATAAAAAACAACACAAAATTCCGGTTCGTACGAACGTAGAATGATGGGTTCGTACGAAGCTACTTCTTAAGACAAATGATCCCGGTTCGTACGAAGCTACGTGGGTTCATATGAAGACACAATCACTGGGTTCGTACGAAGGCACACAACGTGGGTTCCTGCGAATGAGCAACAAAACACTTTCTGGGTTCGTACGAAGCAACAATCTGGGTTCGTACTAACTTACTGTCGTAACAACAGCCATGTTTTTCATTGATTTGATGATGAATTTGTTAGAATTTTGAACTAAAACTTTGTAGGATTGTTTAAAAACATTTTTCACACAACATATCCAAAATTTAGCTAATTTTAACCGTGAAATCTTTGTAGATCTGAGATTTAAGTTCAAAAGAATGAGCAGAAGAAGTGTAGAAGAAGATATGAAGAAGATGAAGAAATTTGTCTGTGAATCTGAAGAAGATGCTTGAATCTTCGTGTCTTCAATCCGTGCAAACAATCACCTGCTCTGATACCACTTGTGGATTCGCTCTGAGGATCGACTCCTTAACCGATGAATGTGATGAACACGTATCTTGTGCGAAATCCAAGTACGTGTGTGGATCATACACAAAGAAGTAATTATAAGTTGTTTTCTATTACTGATTTAACAATTTACAACCATGAAAACAAACGAGCAGAGCTTCGCCTCTCTAATGCTCAAAGTTACAAATGAACAAGACCCTACATATATATATATAGGCGATGTGGGTTCGTACTAAGCTGCAAATATCCCTTCGTACGAACTGACCAAACCACATATTAGCTTCATGTTCAGCTCTATTCAGCACCAGTCTTGTATCATCTGATTAAGCTACGATACGTGATTGACGGAAGTGATAGACATACTGCACTCACAGAATATCAGCTCCATTTCCAACCTTACCCATGATAAGACGGTTTAAACCCTTCCCATTTAATTTCATCTTGGATATCAATTTCACCATAATTTTCCAACACCCCACTATGTTTCCGTTAAGAGGAAGGAAGCTCCTTTGATTATTCTTACTATGGCAAGCTTCCACCACTTTACACCACAGATTATGATTTTCAACCCTATACCTCCACCCCCATTTAACAAGAAGAGCCTCATTGACCTCTTTGGGCCTATTTATACCCAAACTACCTTTAGACTTGGGCCTAGTGACCCAATCCCAAGCCACCCAGTTCATTTTAGAATTGCGACTACAGCCCGCCCAAAGAAATTTTCTCATTTTAGCTTCAAGGGTCTTAATAACCCCACCTGGAGCCTTATATAAAAAGAAATAATAAATAGGCAGGCACTCCAGCACCAAATTGATCAAAGTTAGCCTCCTCCCTATCGATAAAGTTTTAGCTTTCCAAACCGACAACCTTTTATCAAAAACCTCAATAATAGGTGACCAGTTATTAATTCTGTTCATGTTAGTCTCCACCGTAATCCCCAAGTAAGTAAGCGGGATGGAGTCCGTTTTACACCTAATCACTTTATCTATATTAACTACTTCCCCATTATTAACGCCCAACCCGAAAATATTTGATTTTTGGAGATTGATTTTTAAACCTGAACATAAATAAAAAATTCTCAAACATCTCGCCACGTTCTTCAAATTATCCCTATCCCAATCCCCCAACAAGAGAGCATCATCAGCATAAAACAAATGAGAAATAACCGGACCGTTATTAGGGGTTTGGATTCCTTTAAAAAGTCCTTCTTCCTTAGTTATGCACAAAATGTTAGACGGAGCTTCCATGACCAAAAGGAACAGAAACGGGGATAGAGGGTCTCCCTGCCTGACCCCTTTCGTACATTTAAGTTCAAAGGTAGGAGACCCGTTCACAAGAACCGAGGATCTAGCCGAAACTAGGATCCTTTCGATCCATTTACACCATAATTTAAGAAAAACCATTTGTCCCATGATGTCCAAAAGAAAACTCCAGCACACGTTATCGTAAGCCTTTTCAAAATCAATTTCTAAAATAAAAGCCTTTTTATTATATTTTTTAATCCATGCCATGAGCTCATTTAGCATAAGCGGACTGTCCAGAATGTACCTCATTTTAAGAAACGCCGTCTGATTCTCCGATATGATGTTCCCTATAACCAATTTGAGACGATTTGCCAGAATCTTAAAGATAGATTTGCTTATCACCCCAGTCAGATTGATTGGTCTGTACTCTCTCAGAGCTACCGGATCCTTGTTTTTCGGGATAAGAGTTATGAAAGATGAGCTACACCCCACCGCGATAGTACCTTTGCTGTAAAAAGAAAATAACTAGTTATAAAAATCATTTTCAAATAAATTCCAATACCTTTTGATGAATTTGAAGTTAAAACCATCTGGCCCAGGTGCTTTGTCAGATCCACATTCGAACACCGCACTTTTGATCTCTTATTTGCTAAAAGGAACAGTCAAAAACGCCGCATCAACCCCCGATAGATGCTTAACATTATGGCATATGAGTTTAGGTCTATCTTTATATTTTTCCTCGAAATCCCTTTTGAAGAAACCCATAATATCTTTTTTGATCAAAGATGGTTTAGTGGTCTATACACCGTTAATCATAAGCCCAAGAATATTGTTAGAAGTCCGTCTACTTTTAATGTAACCATGAAAGAACGCTGAATTTTCATCACCTTTCAGATGTCATCTCGCTCTAGATCTTTGTTTAAGATCTTTAATTTTAGCCTATGAGCTTTTTTAGATCTGTAAGACATTTCACTTTGGCCCACTCCTCATCTTCGGTTAACTCTCTATCTTCAGATATATCTTCCAAAATTCCTAATTCTTCCTTAAGTGTCATCTCTGTTTCCCCTTCCTTGGTTATAACCTCTTTTCCAAGTTTTTATACCCTCCCTAATCTCCTTTAATTTCTGCGTTAACACCTCATCAGGCTCCCCAACCCCGATAAAATTAGTATTAACCTTGTAAACCACCTCATCGAAATCCTTTCTCTCCAACCAAGAGTTGAAAAATTTAAAAGGCTTGGGCCCAAATTTTTTATCCGAGCAAGTCAAAACAAGAGGACAATGGTCCGAGAGAAATCTCGGCATCGCCCGAAGGCATGCCACCGGCCACTCAGAGAAGAACTCATGACATACCAAGACTCTATCAATCTTGCTAAGTTTATTACCATTATCCTTAAGATACGTGAATTTCTTTCCTTTTAAATCATATTCTCTTAAACCATTTTCAAAAATAAAATTATTAAAATTTGAGGCACATTTTTTTTATTGAAAATGGAATTTCTCCTTTCATCCTGAAAGCGGACCGCATTAGAATTACCCAAGATCACCTACCACCCCGGATGACATCCCATCACCCCCCCCCCCCCAATATCTTCCCAAGGAGCCTTTTTTAGGGACTTTTTGCGGAGCATACACATTAATAATATTAATAGCTTTATTGCTCCCCTTAAAAGTCCCCAAAGTTAATAAGAAATTAGGATGCTTGAAAGAATCATGTACCTTGAGCACACTAGGGTCCCCCATGCTAATAACCCCTCCAAATCTACCAGCCACCGGCACATGATCCATCTCGAAGTTGCCTTCTCCCCAAAATTTCTCGAATTTGATACCTGAAACATCACTAAACTAAATTTCTTGTAACGCAATGAAGTCATTACCATAAAGTTAAATTTGGTGCCAGTATTAATCAAAAATAGATGCATAAAGTTGGTTAATAGGGAACGTACCCGTAACCGCATCTGGATCCTGGCGTGCTTCACGAGCTTCGATCGTGAAGACCCTTCCTTGCTTGGTTCTTCTTAGGGAAATATTTCCTAAAGTGGCCTACTTCACCACATCTGTAACAACCTGGAACTTTACCATTATCTCTTTCGTCTGGATCCTTCGCACAACAGGCATCCTTGCTGTGCCCTTCTTTTCCACACCTTCCACACTTAGGCCTCACACATCGACCTTCATGGTAAAAATTGCATTCCTCGCATCTCGTCTTATTCCCCAAGTAAACCTTACCACCGGCTTTATTGGTGGCTCCATAAGCTTTCCTGCCACGAGGCGGGTTCACTTCCCTTCTTTTGTTTGCTTTAGAGCTTTCATAACTAGCTTGGGTGCCTATCTTTATATTTGAAGACTTCCTTTTCTTATTGCCCGAAGACTCCACATGAGTCTCTTTCTTATTTTCCTCAGATCCTGAAAACTTTCCCATTCATAGAGCTTCTTCAGTAAGTGTGACACTCAAATCGATAGCCTCTGTGATGGTTGGAGGCTTTGAGGTGCAAGTCCCCAAATGAATCGCTCAATCCTCTTGAACTCTGGCTTGACTAAGTAGGGAACAACCCTAGACAAGTCATGAAAGCGTTTGACGTACTCAGAGATCTTCGGCCCATCCATTTTCAAATTCCAGAACTCAGTTTCAAGCTTCTGGATTTCGGCCCTAGAACAGTATTTCTTCTCCATCATTTCCTTGAGCTCATCCCAGCTCAGTGCATAAGCAGTGGCTTCACCAAGGGTCTGAACCTGAAGGTTCCACTAGGAGAGTGCGCCATCCAAAAACAACCCTGAGATAAAGGTAACACTCCGCTGGGGCGAACAGTTACTCATTCTCAGAACGGAGTCAGTCTTTTCTGCCCAACGAACAAATGCAACGGCGCCTCCTATGCCGTCAAAGTTCAATGGCTTGCAGTCCAGGAACTGTTTATAAGTGCAACCAGTTGGAGGGTTACTTCCAGAAGTGCCACCGCTGCGTTCGGAGCGGGGGGCTTCATACTGCGCTATAACTTGAGAGACACGCTCATTGTATTCTGCCAAAGTTAACGTAATGGTGTCCGTGTTGCGTCTGGGCGGCATCTTATTCTGTCAAAAGGGTATGGGGCAGGTTAGACAACATTCTATAATTATCTATGAGGTACATTTTACCACAAGCAAACATGTAATCACCCAATATCACATGCATATATAATCAACAATGTAGAAGTAAGGAAACAACCACTAAGCTTTCATATAGGCTTGACAACTTGACTTATTGTTTGTAATGGGGAAAACAAAATGAACTCGAGGCTACATCACCTCAGTCATACAAGTTTCATAGCACGAAAGTGGTAGTTATTTTCCTTCTACATTGGTTTTCTTAGGTCTTTAGTCTCACAAGACTGGTATACTTTCCAAGAGATGGGGGTTGTTCATGTAGGGGTGATAGAAAGTGTGACGTCGCTGAGTCCTTTTCCGCGTGTTAGCCATCTTCACTTGCTTAGACATCGGTCCCCAAACGCGTCGTATACGGGTGGAAGTGTCAGACACGAAGTAGGCAAAGACAGGTTTCCTACTTTGCAAAGAGCTAAGGCGACGGTCTAGGTATCACTCTACTAGATGAAGATGTAATTAATTAGAAATTTTTGGATGGATGATGATCACCAGCCTGACCCGCAGGGTCCACCAGGATTTCCATGCACTACAAGTCGTTATTACGTGGGCCCCCGTAAAAATAAATTGTCTTGCACAGTCACCCCAACTTTCCCTTGTCCAAGCAGATGATCAACCAAAGAGGGGACACAATTGTCCATATGCCTCCGGCATGGAAAGGACCATTGTGGTGGTCCACGCGCTAACATTCATTATCGTTACGCGTGAATAGGCACGATGATTAAATGTAACAGG
>JARYGA010058347.1:0-29340 GCA_030545235.1 Helianthus tuberosus
GTGTGAACTCACCTTGGTTTGCTCAGTATGCTAAAGTATGTGTTCGCAAGTAATCAGTCAAGTCCTATAATATGCACGTATACTTAAATCAGTTAAGTTCGTAATGACTCGCATGCAAATCCAACATCACGTAGTGCGTGGTAGTTAACATCATGTATCACGTAAGCAATTAATCAATCTCATGCACTTCATGCTTCACATAAGTGTCTTTCGCAGTTTAATCTAACAATATCATCCACTAACATAACTAACAGTGTTAATGGGTTTAACGAGGTTACCGCACTTAACTGGATTAATACACTTTGCATAGTTCACATGCATAACAGAGTTAATCAGAAACATATCACAGTTAACACACATAACATAGTTAACATAGTTAACATAACCCAGTTAATATACTTAACATACTAGACATACGTAACACAGTTAATACTTAACAGGGTTAACCATCTAACCGAACTCAGAGAGATCAAACAAGGGAGATCTGATTTCGAGCAAGGTGAAGACAGCCGTCGGGTTCAAAGGAAGCGAGAGAGAGAGACGATGTGATTAGGGTTTGCCAAATAACAGTTCACGTAAAGGATTAAGAACAAATGTTTATCTAATCACGACTGGGCCCAAAGCCCATTTGGTTTTTCGTTGGACACATGGTGGACGAAATCACTTCTTGATTTCGTGGAGTGTGTTTTCGGCTGAGGGGTGATTTCGGCTAAGGTTCCCATATTTTAACAATTATTCAATCATCATCTTATTAATACAGGATATGCACATAATATACACATCACGAATACACTTATATTGCACCTTAAATAATTATTAAACACACTTAGCAAATAAGTACAAAGTTAAATCGGATAGAGACCTTGAAAACTCGGGTTGTCACATTATCCCCAACTTGAAAGAAATTTCGTCCCGAAATTTAGCACGCGGTTACTGAGGAAGCTAGTTGTGTCGTGTAGTTTACTGGTTTTCCTGGGGTGTCACATCATCCCCCCGTTGATTTGAAATTTCGTCCCGAAATTCTGTAGTAGCTTCAGCCTCAGTAGTGGTTGCACTGTTTCCGAATAACTGGGGATACTTGAGTTTCATTTGATCTTCTCGTTCCCAGGTAAACTCTGGGCCACGACGGGAGTTCCAACGAACTCGAACAAGAGGTATTCTAGTGCGCTTGAGGACCTTAACATCCCGGTCCGTGATTTCAACTGGTTCCTCGATGAATCGCAACTGATCGTCGATAGTGAGTTCCTTCAAAGGAACTATAAGGGTCTTATCTGACAGACACTTCTTCAGATTTGACACGTGAAAAACGTTGTGAACTGCACTGAGTTCTGCGGGCAGGTTCAGTTTGTAGGCCACCTTGCCTATTTTTCTATGATTTCGAATGGTCCGACATAACGTGGATTGAGTTTGCCCCGTTTGCCAAAAAGAACCACACCTTTCCAGGGTGATACTTTAAGTAGAACCCGGTCCCCGACCTGGAATTCTAGAGGTTTCCGGCGCTTGTTTGCGTAGGCTTTCTGACGGTCGCGAGCTGCCGCCATGCGTTGTCGTATCTGTGCAGTCCTTTCTGTTGCGTCTACTACCAGTTCTGGACCCGTGATTTGACTATCACCCACCTCTGCCCAACAAAGAGGTGCTCGGCATTTACGCCTGTACAATGCCTTAAATGGAGCGGCTTGGATGCTGGTGTGATAACTGTTATTGTACGAAAACTCCACCAATGGGAGGTGTTTTTCGCAGCCGTTTCCGAAATCGATTACACAAGCACGTAGCATGTCTTCTAGGGTTTGGATGGTGCGTTCAGACTGCCCATCTGTTTGCGGATGGTAAGCTGTGCTCATGTCTAACCGAGAGCCAAAAGATTTGTGCATCGCTTGCCAAAGTTCTGAAGTGAAACGTGCATCACGGTCTGAAATAATAGAGGTTGGCACCCCGTGCCTCGAAACCACTTCCTTAAGATAGACGTCTGCCAGAGTGGAGAACTTATCCGTTTCCTTAATAGCCAAAAAGTGTGCAGATTTTGTGAGTCGATCCACGATCACCCAAATAGTATCATTCCCACGTTGAGATCTAGGCAGGCCAGTAACAAAATCCATGGAAATTTGCTCCCATTTCCATTGTGGAATCTCTGGTTGTTGGAGTAGGCCTGATGGTTTCTGATATTCGGTCTTGACTCTCGCACAAGTCAAACATTTGCTAACGTAAGTTGCTATGTGAGCTTTCATGCTAGGCCACCAATACGTAGTTCTGAGGCCGTGGTACATCTTATCCGAACCAGGATGTACTGAGTAATGAGACTTATGTGCTTCATCCATCACAAGCTCGCGTAAGTTTCCATAGTGTGGGACCCAAATGCTTCCTGTTACGTAATAGGTGCCGTCTTCCTTTTGTTCTAATTGTTGCCTTGAGCCGCGTAGGGCTTCAGCCCTAACGTTTTTGGGTTTCAATGCTTCTACCTGAGCATCTCGTATCTGTGCAGGAAGGCTAGACTGGATGGTAAGTTGTAGTGCTCGCACACGCCTAGGTGTGGTATCATTTCGACTGAGGGCATCGGCCACCACATTGGCTTTGCGGGGATGGTACTTGATCGCACATTCGTAATCATTCAATAGCTCGACCCATCGACGTTGTCGCATGTTCAACTCTTTCTTCTTGAAGATATGCTCGAGACTCCTGTGATCGGTGTAAATGGTGCACTTGGTACCGTACAGGTAATGTCTCCATATCTTGAGTGCGAAAACAACAGCTCCCAGCTCCAAATCGTGTGTAGTGTAATTCCTTTCATGAATCTTAAGTTGGCGCGAGGCGTAAGCAATGACCTTATCCCGTTGCATCAGTACGCAACCAAGACCCTGAATTGATGCGTCACAATAAACCACAAAATCGTCGGTGCCCTCTGGCAATGAAAGAATAGGTGCGCTACAAAGTCTATCCTTTAAGTGCTGGAATGCTGATTCCTGTGTATTACCCCAACGGTAGATAACGCCTTTCTGAGTTAGTGAGGTGAGGGGTTGTGCAATCTTGGAGAAGTCTTTGATGAACCTTCTGTAGTAGCCCGCCAAACCCAAGAATTGGCGGATTTCTGTTGGTGTACGGGGTGCAGGCCAGTTCCTGATCGAATCAACCTTGGATGGATCAACATGAATCCCATCCTTGTTTACCACATGGCCTAGAAAGTGGACTTCACGAAGCCAGAAGTCACATTTCGAAAACTTGGCATACAGTTGCTCCGTTCGAAGAAGTTCCAAGATAAGCCGCAGATGTTGCTCGTGTTCCTCCTGGCTCTTGGAGTAAATCAAAATGTCGTCGATAAATACTATAACGAACTTATCCAGATAGGGCTTGCACACCCTGTTCATAAGATCCATGAAGACTGCAGGCGCGTTTGTTAACCCGAATGGCATGACCAGAAACTCGTAATGGCCGTAGCGTGTTCTGAATGCTGTTTAGGAGACGTCCTCGTCCCGGACTCTCAGTTGATGGTAGCCTGACCTCAGATCAATCTTTGAATAGTAGCTCGACCCTTGCAACCGGTCGAATAAGTCATCAATGCGTGGGAGAGGATAGCGATTCTTCACGGTTACCTTGTTCAGTTCGCGGTAATCTATGCACATGCGGAAGGTACCGTCTTTCTTCTTCACAAATAATACTGGAGCTCCCCAGGGCGAAGAGCTAGGACGAATGAAACCCTTATCCAAGAGTTCTTACAATTGCTTGGACAGTTCTTCCAGTTCGGTAGGAGCTAAGCGATAAGGTGCTCGAGCTATAGGCGCTGCTCCAGGGGCTAGCTCGATCTGAAATTCGACCTGGCGATGAGGCG
The DNA here is from genome assembly GCA_030545235.1 of Helianthus tuberosus. Taxonomy (NCBI): domain Eukaryota; kingdom Viridiplantae; phylum Streptophyta; class Magnoliopsida; order Asterales; family Asteraceae; genus Helianthus; species Helianthus tuberosus. The sequence goes on from JARYGA010058347.1 coordinate 3,821, forward strand.
GTAGCCCAGGTAAATCTTCAGGAAACACTTGAGGAAAGTCACATACAACTGGGATATCCTCAATCTTCTTCTCTTTCGTTGATGCGTCAGTAACAAGTGCTAAAATAGCGGTATGACCCTTTCGCAAACACTTCTGGGCCTTAAGGAAGGAGATGATGCCCACTACAGCACCACTTTTGTCGCCTTGAATTTCGAGAGGTTCTTTGCCAGAACGGGGAATACGAACAATCTTTTCTTTGCATAAGATCTCTGCTTGCTGTTGTGATAACCAATCCATCCCAATGACGATGTCGAAGCTACCCAATATAGGAATAAGGTTGATGGAGAATGTCTGACCAGCTAAGACGAGGTTACAACCCTTGACTATGTGAGTGGCCTCTAAACTTTTACCATTTGCTAACTCTACGACGTGTTTGGTGTTTAAGGGAGTTGGTGTGCGTTTAAGCATTTGACTAACTTTTAGAGACACATAACTGGTATCGGCACCCGAATCAAATAAGACAGTAACATAAAAGTCATCGAGAAGAAACTTACCCATCACCACGTTAGGATCATTCCTTGCGTCACCCTGACCAATCACGAACGCTTGACCTCGGGCACCATTGTTTTCCCCGTTGTTGTTCCCATTGGCCTGATTATTGTTGTTTCCATTGTTTCCCCCGTTGTTGTTCCCATTGGCTCTAATACCAATCTGTCACACCCCCTAAATCCACACGCGGAGTATCACCGCTTGGAGGCGTGACTGACCAGGATCAAGCCACCAATCATATTGAAAGTTACAGGTCATTAAACGAAAACACTTAGTGGGCGAAAACCCTATTTGGAGAAATCACCACATGGCGAAATCACCCAGGCGACGAAATCCCAGGTGATTTCGTTGGCTTAGTGTTGACGAAAACACTAGGTGTTTTCATCTGGCCCTTGGGTCTTCATCGACTTCAACAGTAACCATAATAATAGTTACACAATTGAAATAACCTAATCATTACCTAACAATCATTCAATCGGACCAAACTATGAAATCATATGAATTACCAAATCACTATCCAATCATCACGACATGCACCGATTAATTCCTCGGTTTATGATATGCCACCAAATCAAAGAATTGTTTAACTATTTTATTCCTCAAAAGTCAAGATCTCACATGGATACTCATAGCATCATTACTTTTATCAATTCCAACATCAATGGCCGACAATTGTTAATGTTCTCATGCTATTATTGGACCAAAATATGTAGTGGGCTGCAACTATTTTCACATGATACATACATTCTAACAGGTCACATAGATTCATCACCTAATGACAAACAATCTAATCATGCCAACCCTAGACTCTAATCAACTCCTCATATCATATGTATTTCAGTCAAGAACACGTTTACAGTATAAGCATACATTAAGAATGAAAACAAACTTAAACAAGTAGATTACTAACCGAACTCAGAGAGATCAAACAAGGGAGATCTGATTTCGAGCAAGGTGAAGGCAGCCGTCGGGTTCAAAGGAAGCGAGAGAGAGAGACGATGTGATTAGGGTTTGCCAAATAACAGTTCACGTAAAGGATTAAGAACAAATGTTTATCTAATCACGACTGGGCCCAAAGCCCATTTGGTTTTTCGTTGGACACATGGTGGACGAAATCACTTCTTGATTTCGTGGAGTGTGTTTTCGGCTGATGGGTGATTTCGGCTAAGGTTCCCATATTTTAACAATTATTCAATCATCATCTTATTAATGCAAGATATGCACCTAATATACACATCACGAATACACTTATATTGCACCTTAAATAATTATTAAACACACTTAGCAAATAAGTACAAAGTTAAATCGGATAGAGACCTTGAAAACTCGGGTTGTCACATTATCCCCAACTTGAAAGAAATTTCGTCCCGAAATTTAGCACGCGGTTACTGAGGAAGCTAGTTGTGTCGTGTAGTTTACTGGTTTTCCTGGGGTGTCACAATGATAACGCATAGAAATTACGATTATTTGTTTGTTACCTAGGGCAAACAAATGAGACGGTGACTAATCAAAGTAAATGGGTCAATACAATGTATCACTGAAGACATGCTTGCCTATAAGTGAACACTCACCCCAAGAGTTCCCAGGTAAGAGTGACTGGTCCGATACTGCGGATTTGTACGAACACTCTAGCCTTAGACAGAAAATTCAGGGTACAGGCATTCACCCTTCCAGTTTGCATGTGTTAACATTATAAGACCCAAACTTTGATGAGATTTTGAAAACTTAGGGGGTTCAAAACCTAGTAATCAATCATCCTAGAACAGATGATTGGTTTTCAAAGCGGATTTGAAATTTATGTTCTGGTTGTGGTTGTCACCTAAGGATAAGTGACGGTATTGTTTTAAGATCTAAACACAGGAATCTTGTGTTAGGGTTCTAGGAAGGTTATAGACTACGTCAAAGCATTACTAATAACCTAATTCCCTATAACCATGAGCTCTGATACCAACTTTTCTGTCACACCCCGACCATGTAAAACAACAAATCGTGGCGGAAACGTCGGGGAGTGTTGTACCAAAATCATTGTTTCAAAACACACGGAAATTTGAGGTTTCATTTTATTAAACATTAAACATTTACATCGTCTTGAAATCTAAACAAACAAGATATACATAGTTTATTATTGTTATAAAGTCACTAAGGCCTTATCCAGTCCTATGTGAGCATGCATCCTAGCAATCAACATCATTCAACAACACCTGAAACATATGTAAAAACAAAGTCAACAAAGAAATGCTGGCGAGCACATAGGTTTTATAAGGGTGTCGGATTCATGGCTAGTTTACATGTTGCAATACCTTAATTAAAAACCTTGTTTTGAAAAAGAGTATAGTGTTGCAACATAATTAACCAACTCAAATCAAGTTGGTTATAATTTATAAAATCTCGTATCCATGATTCTTATCCCAAAAACATTTATTTAATTAAATCAAATTGTAAAACATCTCGTAAAAGCTCGTTAACAAAACTCGTATGATTTATATTATTCAGAAAACATCATTGTGTGACATCATTTCAGAATCGTTTACCCAAGTGAATTAAGTAACGCCACGGTATGTAATATGATGAAAACACTTATATATAAGAAGTACCCGTGGCGTATCTACCATGTTTTCATCACATTACACCCGTCCCGTTATCTAAACACTAACCAAAACCAATCGTTTACCCAAATCGTTTAACTCGTCAAAATCGTTTCAGTCGTTTAAATCCTTCTCATTTTAATTGTGAAATCTACTTTTGGTTGCCTCGCTAATAACATCCAAACCTTCGCGACTCGACTATCTCGCTTCTCGCATTAATAAACCACCAAAGGGTAAATTAACAATCACAGATTCCGTCGTTACCCACCTAACCCACACAAAACCATGGGTGCAGTCTGATAACGGGATTTGTCAGATCCTATGGTACCATAACCTAATACTGGTCGGTTCGGCCAAAACTAATGAATGTTTTTTGTTATGTAATTACAACCAACAAGTTTATCCACATTATCGAAATCGTTATTTATTTGATATAAACCATTTTAATCATTTTCGAAACAATCGTTAAAAACATCGAAATCATTTAACACATATGAATCACCCCAAAACGTTTGAAAACAGTAAAATAGGGGAACTATGTACTCACTTGAGAATGCTTAGAAGTCTTGAACAACAACCAAGCAAAGCTAGAGGGATCACAGAAATCAATCGGCACCTTAATATAAGTAACCATGTAAATAAACCGGACCTAAATCGAAAGTTCGGATAGTATGAGGTTTCGTAAACCAAATGAGTATTGGAACTCATATGACATGGTTTAACAAAACCTATATCCAAAATCGAAACTTAACCGAAGTGCTTACGACCCATTACGACCCATTAAGGTAGCTTACTCTACTTTAACGCGTCGTTCGCGCAAACGCGGGTTCGAGACGTCTAACTAGTCCTATGACAAGTATTATATGCCTAAACATGTTGCATGAAAAGGGTATTTTGGTCATTTTACCTAAGGCATATAAACTACCTATCATACAACTACTTAAACTATGTGACCATAAGGTATAACCTCGGAGGGTTATTCCCTATACAACTATGGTTACTAAACATGCATGGTCGGATCCTAATGATCGACCAAACGGGTCTAGTTCAAAAGTCTAAGCGGTTGTTTAGACTGCTTGACTTACGACTCTACACAAGCACTAAACTAAAAGTGACGAGTTAAACATGTTAAAACATGTTTAACGAAGTTAGAAAACAGGTTTTGATATCAAAACAAAGTGTTTTGATACCCAAGAGTAGTTTGGTTACAAAATACCCATGAACACGCATTTTTGCCGAAACCACGACTCGTCACTACACCTAATCAACGTGGTAATCAGTAGGTATAGTCACAAAGGACTATGACCATCGTGATTACACTCACGTTACGAAGTTCAAACGAACTTCGTGTTGACCATTGACCGGTCAAAGCAGAAAGTCAAACACGGTTTAACTTTCACGCTTAGAAAAGCATAAAAGAACCAAAAAATACTCACAAAGGGTCCAAGCAAGGAAATCTTGATTCAAATTGCTCAGGTATGAGGTACTAAACCCCAACTTATTGCAAAAGAATCAGATTTATGTGAATTGAAAGGAATGGAAGTGCGGGTATTTATAGATTTTGGTCCACCGTTAAGATCGTTCCTCGTAAACCGAGCTTGAATCTCAACCCTCCATGTGTGCCCATTGTATTTCAATACTAGGGGAGTCCAAAACCAGCCCATAGATTCAAAGAAACCATGTGCAAACCAAGGGGATAGCTGGGTTTTAAAAGAAATGGTTTCTGCTCGTCTGATGAAGGCTTACGGACCGTAAAGGTCCCCATACGGTCCGTATGGCACCTATTAGCTGGCAGTAACTTTCAGTAATTGGAAGAACAGGCCCCTGTGTCTCCAAACTTGATTTTTGATGCGTTTTGGCACGTTTAAGCCCCGTTAACCCCATTTTAAAGCTCTAAAATGAAGTTAAAGCATAGGGAACTTAAAATATGCTCAAGAATATCTCGGATGCCGGTTCGTAACGATCCAAATTGAGCGACGAATGGAATTTTATCATGCCAATCACTAAAACATAATATTTTAATGATTACATAAATTTTTGGGTGTCCGGATATATTCAGAACGTAAGATATGCGTGAAAATGCACACTTATGCACTTTTTGACGCTTTTAGTCCCTGTTGATCATATAAGTTTATTTTTGCGCACCAAACACCTCAAAGCCTATTTCTAAGCTATGTAGAGGATATTTAGGGCATGTTTAACTTATGATCATATTCCGTAATGTTCGTTACAGTACGAATCGGCATACTTTCGCAGTTTGTCGAAATTAGTCCCTGTAAGCGAATAAACTTGATTTCGACACACCAAACCCTCCAAAACTTATTTCTAAGTTATGTAAAAGTTATTTAAGGTATGTTAAGCCTATTTTACTATTCCAGAGTGTTTGTCGCGTTAAACTGATTACGTTTACGTATCAGTTCGCGTATAACTTTCTAGAAAACGATTTAGAGCTCGAAATCGAACGAGAATTGATTTGTGTAAAGGATACACATATTTATACAAATCCCAAGTATGAAACACAATATTTCATTAGTTTGGTATTTGTTTGATGGCCGTGGAGGCACAGATGTAATTTGTAACATCTGTGCTTGTAATCATTGTGAACAGTTCTATTATCAATAAAACAATGTTATTTGATCCCAATGTTTGTTTGGTTGTGTTTTACATTTTTCATGTTTTGACTTTTGTCCAATTTCATACTCTATATCACTTCCTGGAGAGTTATACGCAAACTGGTGCGTAAACGTACTTAGTTTAACGCGACAAATACTCCGGAACATAAAAATATACTCAACATACCTTAAATAACCTTTACATAACTTAGAAATAAGTTTTGAAGGCTTTGGTATGGCAAAAACAAGTTAATTCGCTTACAGGGACTAAACTTGACAAACTGCGAAAGTATGCCAATTTGAACTGTAACGAACATTCCGGAACATGACCATAAGTTAGACATACCATAAATATCCTCTACATAGCTTATAAATAGGCTTTGAGGGGTTCGGTGTGCTAAAATAAACTTTTGGGTCATTCAGGGACTAAAAGTGTCAAAAAGTGCACAAGTTTGCATTTTCGCGCATAACTCACGTTCTGAATACATCCGGACATCCAAAAATTTATGTAAGCACCATAATATTTTATTTTAGTGTTTGGCATAAGAAAAATCCATTCGTTGCATCATTTGGATTGTTTTTCGCGCTTATGCGCATTCCGTCGTAATTAAGCGAACATCGCGATCATACGACCAAACGAACCGACATCCTAGATATTTTTGAGCATGTTTTGAGTTCCCTATACTTTAACTTCATTTTAGAGCCTTGAAATGAGGTTAACGGGGTTCAAACGCATCGAAAATAGCTTAAACGGGCTGCAGGGACCATTTCTGCCATTTTTGAAACTTTGCTAAAACTGGTAGGCAGTGGCGTAGCGCGAGCACCTCATGCCTAGGAAGTGGCACTACGCGACTGCCTAACCTGGACAGAAACATTGTATTTGGTCCATTTTCACTTTTGCACATGGTTTTGGGACAATCTATGGGCTCAAATGGTTTTCAAAAACCACTATCTTGAGGTGTATGGCCAAGATCAAAGCACGGTTTCCGAGGAACGATCTTAACGGCTCTCCGAAAACTATAAATACCCCCCCATGCCATTGCAAAACCCACTAGAATTTTGATTTGAGAAACTCTAAGTTGAAACCATTGTTTCATACCTGAGTTACTTGGATCGAGATTAGCATTCGGGGACCCTTCGTAAGTATTCTTTCGTTCTTTTATTGCTTTTCGAGTCTTTTCGAGTTTGAAAGTCAAACTTTGTTTGACTTTCTACGTTGACCAGTTTATGGTCTATGCGAAGTTCGTTTGAACTTCGCAACGTGATTGTAATCACGATGGTTGTAGTCCCTTGGGACTATGCCTACTGATTACCACGTTGTCTAGGGTCGTAAGGGTAAGCGATCTAATAAATCGCTTATACCTTCGAACCCGACCCATTTGGTCGATCATTAGGATCCGACCAAACACATTAGGTGACCATAGTATATAGGGAATAACCTTCCGAGGTTATACCTTATGGTCGCTTCGTTAAGTAGTTGTATGATAGGTAGTTTATATGCCTTAGGTAAATTACCAGAATACCCTTTTCATGTATAATTGGTAATTAAGCATATATAACCTAAAATTTTGTCACATAACTGATTATGTAACATGTTTAGGCATATAACACTTGTCATAGGACTAGTTAGACGTTCCGAACGCGTTTCACGCGAGCGACGCGTTAAAGTAGCATAAGCTACCTAAACGGGTCGTAATGGGTCACAAGCACTTAGGTTAGGTTTCGTTTTAGTATGTGGGCTTTGATAAACCATATTACACGAGTCTCTATACTTGTTTGGTTTACGAACCCTCATTCTATCCGATCCTCCGATTTAGGTCCGGTTTATTAACATAGTTACCTATATTAGGTGCCGTTTGATTCCGTGATCTCTATCATTGTTTGGTTGTCACTCCGGGACTACTGAGTAATCTCAAGTCAGTACATAGACCCCTCTTTTACTGTTTTCAAACTGTTTTGGGGTGAAACACATGTGCCTACTTGTTATTTTCGTGCTTTCCTGTTTTCACATCATATACCGGCTATGTTTGTTAGTACATTATAGTATATGATTTCATTACATTTCATGCTATGTATGTCCATTGTGTGCATACTTTGTACATTGTTTTACATTACATTTCTGCTATGTATGTTGACTGATAGCATGCTAGCACATTGATTTACAAGACTTTTCTGCTTTGTATGTTAACTTAGCGTATTTAGTACATCGTTTTCATATGACATGTCTACAACTGCTATAACATTTGGTTTGCACAAACGGGTCTTTATTACGTTCATTAACATTTGCTACGCCGCTCGGTAGTAAGTAGTGGTACCATAGGACTTGACAAATCCCATTCCTGACATCCCGGGTTTGTTTGGATGTAAGGAATGACTGAATCCGAAAACATTTATTTTGATAACCTTGACTGAAAGGGTTATCTGACTGTCTCAAGGCTTGAATGTATGCGTTAACTTACCACATAAATGTTTGTATCAATGTAACATGCATTACTTTGCAAAACATAACTTTTTGATATATTCAAAATACTTTGTTTTGTACGTTTCTACATTATGATTATGGGACAATACTTTACTTACAATACATAACATTTGATACACATTACTTGACTACTTTTGGACTTATAAACATTTGACATGGCTTATACAAGGACTTTTGATTATTGGTTTAAACATAGACTTTATACATTGGTGGTTTGTTTAAGTGACTTAAGTAACGAGATGTGAGTAATATGATACAAGCATGGTGGATACGTCGCTGGTACTTCCTATATATAAGTGTTTGTATTATATTATATTACATATCATAGCGTTATTTAAATCATTCAATTTGGACTTATACTTTTTACACAAGTAACACAACTTTCACAAGACTTTGGTTTACAAACAACTTATCTTATATAAATCATTTTACTTGGTTATACATTTGAACCATACATTATTCTCTTATTTATACATATCATCTGATCTTATCGTTTTTCAAATGATTTACAAGACAAAGCAAATAGCAAGGTTCATGGCTAAACATTTTCTAAACTCCTAAGTCATGAATCCTATTTTCACAAAACCTATGTATCTCACAGGCATTTTTATGCTGACGTACCTATTTTCACATGTGTTTTCAGGAGCTTTTGCGTAGGACGATGATCATGACACTAGGGCGGACCTGTGCCTTAGAGACATAAAACGAAGATAGACTTAGTTTAATTATGTTCCGAACTCTTTATTTACTGTTTAAGACAATGAAACTTCTATGTTGATAAATAAAATACAACTTTGTTTGCCATGGATTTGAAACAATTAATTCTGTTACAACACTCCCCGACGTTTCCGCCACGTTTTGTATGTTACACGTGGTCGGGGTGTGACAGAAGAGTTGGTATCAGAACCAATGGTTATAGGGAATTAGGTTATTAGCAATGCTTTGACCTAGACTATAACTTTTCTAGGACCCTAACACAAGTTATCTTGTGTTTAGATCTTAAAACATGCACATCACCTTTCCTTAGGTGATTATCAAAACAGAAACCAAATTTTTTTCCAAAATGATTTTTGAATAACAATCATCTGTTTTTGGATGATTTATTTCAAGGTTTTGAACCCTCTTTTGTAAGGTTTTGAACCCTTCCAGTTTGACTAAAATTTTTGGCCTTGTGCCTTCAAATTTTCAAAATCTCGTCAAAGTTTTGGGTTTTAAATAATGTGAACACGTGCAAACTGGAAGAGTGAATGCCTGTATTCTGGGTTTTCTGTCTAGGCAAGCACTTCGTATATATCTCATCAGACGCGAGACCAGTTGTGCTTACCTGGGAATTCTTGGGATGAGTGTTCACTTATAGGCGAGCATGTCTTCGCGATACATTATTTTTGATCCATTTACTTTGATTAGTCACTGTGTGTCGTTTGTTTGCTTGGTAATGCGGATGAATGACCACCATCTTTGCTTTTGTTAATTTTGTTTCATCTCATTCTCTTCATCTAATCATCTCACTCGTTTCCTTTCATGTTTTCCTCTTTTAGAATGCCTCCTCGACGCGAGAACCAGATAGCGACTGCCGAACTGGTAGAAATCATTGCGCAGCAGATGGCTGCTCAATTCCCAAATCTCTTTGCTCAATGGAACCAAGCCAACAATAACAACAAGGGTCCATGCAATTTCAAGACTTTTAACTCGGCTAAACCACTCAAGTTTAGTGGTTCTGAAGGAACGACTGGGCTTCTTCAATGGTTCGAGAGCATTGAGAATACTTTCCGCCACGTGCAGTGTCCGGATAATCGCAAGGTCGAGTTTTCTTCGAGTGTGTTTCAGAAGAGGGCTCTCACATGGTGGAATGGGGTTACGAGAGACCGTGGTGCAGAAGTTGCTCTAGCACAAACTTGGGCTGAACTTAGGGCCCTTATGATGAGGGAGTTCCGTCCTCGTCATGAACAACGAGCGTTGGAGAAAGAGTTTGATAATTTGAAGCAAGAGAGTGGTGAGCATCGGGCATATACTGATAGGTTTGAGGAGTTGAGTCTGCTTTGCCCAACAATGGTTACCCCACTCGATAAGGCTATCGAAAGATACATCGACGGCCTACCTGACTCAGTACAAGACATCATTATAGGTAGCAACCCTGCCACACTCCGTCAGGCGATCGAGTTATCAGCGACATTGACTGAGTCGCAGATTCGAAAGGGAAAGCTGCATAAAAAGGGTGACAAGGGTAAGAAGCAGGCTTCTGATAAGGGGGATAGCAAGAAAGGTCAAAACAAGAATGGGAAGAATTATGGTTCCTCAAAGGGTTCAAGGAAGTGAAAGGCTTCCCAAAACTATGCCGTTACTGCACAGGCTCAAGCTGCACCAAATCAGCCTGCGCAACCACCCGCCAAGAAGCCTTATTTTGGCAATGCACCTTTGTGCAGCAGGTGTAACGGCCATCACCTACCACACCTCCAGTTTCGTCAGTGCACCAACTGCGGAAGATCTGGTCATCTTGCCGCTACTTGTCGCATTCCTGTTAACCAGAACCAAGCATTTCAAAACCCGGCTCAACAAGTTGCTCAGCCTCTTGCTCAGCAACAAGGTCAAGCTGGATGACCTCATTTTCCTCCTGGTTCGTGCTACAATTGTGGGGATCTGACCCACTACAGGAACCGGTGCCCAAGGCTAGCCAACCAGAACCAGAACCCAAATCAGAATCAAGCTCCGGCTCGAGGTCGAGTCTTCAATATGAATGCTCAAGAGGCACAAGCAAATGATAATGTGGTGAACGGTACGTTCTTTATTAATAATCAGCCTGCATCTGTTCTTTTTGATTCGGGTGCCGACAAGAGTTTTGTGTCATTGTCTTTTGAGCCAATGCTTCACGTGTCTAGAACGAAACTAGGAAAACCTTTGACTGTAGAAGTTGCTAGTGGTGAACCCATTGTTCTTGATTCTGTTCTACGCAACTGCCAGTTGAACCTTAACGACCATCTTTTTCCTATCAACCTCACGCCTATGCAACTTGGAAGCTTTGATGTCATTGTGGGTATGGACTGGTTATCCAAGCATCACGCAGAGGTAGTTTGTTTCGAGAAGATCGTTCGTGTGCCACTTTCGACAGGCGAGATCCTACAGGTTCAAGGTGAGAAACCGTCTGGTGGTCTCAAGCTTATGTCTTGTTTTAAAGCTCGGAAATATCTGCGGAAGAACTATGTGGCTTTCTTAGCACATGTTACAGCAGATAAAGGCAAGGGTAAGTCTATTTCAGATATTCCTGTCGTTCGGGATTATTTTGAAGTATTCCCTGAAGAGTTACCTGGTCTACCCCCAGCACGCCAAGTCGAGTTTCACATTGATCTCGTACCTGGTGCAAATCCCATTGCCAGAGCTCCATATCGTCTTGCACCGTCTGAGATGTAAGAGTTGTCTAAGCAGCTTCAGGAGCTCTCTGACAAAGGCTTTATCCGTCCCAGCTTTTCACCCTGGGGTGCTCCCGTTCTTTTTTTCAAGAAGAAGGATGGATCTTTTAGGATGTGTATCGATTATCGTGAGCTTAACAAGCTTACCATCAAGAATCGATATCCCCAACCGCGCATAGATGATCTCTTTGATCAGTTACAGGGCGCTTCTTATTTTTCGAAGATTGATCTACGTTCCGGATATCATCAACTTCGTGTGCAAGAAGAAGATATTCCCAAGACAGCGTTCCGCACTCGTTATGGGCATTATGAATTCACAGTCATGCCATTTGGTTTGACTAATGCTCCTGCTGTTTTTATGGACTTAATGAATAGGGTCTGCAAGCCTTATTTGGATCAGTTCGTCATTGTTTTTATAGATGACATTTTGATTTACTCTAAGACGCGAGCGGATCACGAGCAACATCTTCGTCTTACTCTGGAACTCCTAAAGAAAGAGCAACTTTTCGCCAAATTCTCCAAGTGTGAATTCTGGCTTAAAGAAGTTCAATTCTTAGGACATATCATCAACGAACAAGGTATTCATGTAGATCCCTCCAAGATCAGTGCGATTAAGGATTGGGATACGCCTACTACTCCTACTGAGGTTCGTTCTTTTCTTGGTCTAGCGGGTTATTACCGCCGCTTCATTGAGAACTTCTCAAAGATTGCAGTTCCTCTAACTGCTCTAACTCAGAAGAACAAACCCTTTGACTGGGGATTCAAACAAGAGGAAGCTTTTCAACACTTGAAATATAAACTTTGTGACGCGCCTGTTCTGACTTTGCCTGAGGGCAATGATGATTTCGTCGTTTATTGCGATGCATCTAAATTGGGTCTTGGCTGTGTTCTGATGCAAAGGAACAAAGTCATAGCATATGCATCGAGGCAGTTAAAGATACATGAGAAGAACTACACCACTCATGATCTTGAGTTGGGTGCAGTTGTTTTCGCTCTAAAGATCTGGAGACATTATTTGTATGGTACAAAATGTGTGGTTTTCACGGACCACAAAAGTCTTCAGCATATCTTCAACCAGAAAGAACTCAACATGAGGCAACGACGTTGGGTTGAGCTTTTAAACGACTATAACTGCGAAATTCGCTACCATCCTGGTAAGGCGAATGTCGTAGCCGATGCTTTGAGTCGCAAGGAACGTACTAAGCTTCATTGTGTTCGTGTTCAATCTGTTATTCAAGCTCGATCCGATATCCAAGCCCGCATTTCTCAGGCTCAACAATCTTGTGTTTCACAAGGTTTGATGGATAAGGAATTTCCCTATCACATAACACCTGATCTAGAACTGAAGGACAATGGATCGTATCACTTCATGGACCGTTTGTGGGTCCCAAGCCAAGATAATCTTCGTACCTTGCTTATGGATGAAGCCCATAAGTCTCGTTATTCTATTCATCCGGGCTCAGATAAGATGTAAAAGGATCTTCGTATTCATTATTGGTGGCCTGGTATGAAGAAAGACATTGCCTTATACGTATCAAAATGCCTTACTTGTCTTAAGGTTAAGGCTGAACATCAGCGTCCTTCTGGTTTATTGGTGCAACCAGAGATCCCAGTTTGGAAATGGGAAAACATTACTATGGATCTTGTTACCAAACTTCCACGCACAAAGAAAGGTCATGATGCCATCTGGGTAGTCGTTGATCGTCTTACTAAGTCAGCACATTTCTTGCCAATCCGTGAGGATTTTCCTGCTGACAGACTTGCTAAAATCTATGTGGATGAAATTGTAGCTCGACATGGTGTTCCTTTGAACATCATTTCTGACAGAGACGCTCGTTTCACTTCTCATTTTTGGAGAACCATGCAATCTGCTATGGGGACCCAACTTAATCTGAGCGCAGCTTATCATCCGCAAACGGATGGTCAATCTGAAAGAACAATCCAGACTCTGGAGGATATGCTTAGAGCTTGTGTGATCGACTTTGGTGGTAGTTGGGATTCACATCTTCCGTTAATTGAATTCTCCTACAACAACAGTTATCACACCAGCATCAAAATGGCTCCTTTCGAGGCTCTCTATGGTCGAAAATGTCGTTCACCAGTCTGCTGGAATGAGATCGACGAGGCTCAACTTACTGGACCTGCCCTCATTTTAGAGACAACTGATAAGGTCAAGAAAGTTCGTGATAACCTTCAGACAGCTAGAAGCCGTCAAAAGAGTTACGCGGATCCAAAACGCAAACCCTTGGAATTTCAAGTCGGTGATCGAGTATTACTTAAGGTCTCACCTTGGAAAGGTGTGATCAAATTTGGAAAGAAAGGAAAACTTGCACCTAGATACGTTGGACCATTCAAGATCGTCGAAAGAATCGGTAAGGTAGCCTACAGACTTGAGTTACCTCCTGAACTTGGAAATGTTCATCCAACTTTTCACGTGTCCAATCTCAAGAGGTGTTTAGCTGATGAGAACCTCCACATACCACTTAACGAAATTCGTGTTGATAAAACACTGAAATTTGTCGAGAAGCCAGTGGAAATCATGGAACGTGAAGTCAAGTGGCTTAAACGCAAGCGCATTCCTTTGGTCAAAGTTCGCTGGGAAGCTAAACGTGGACCCGAGTTTACCTGGGAACGCGAAGATCAAATGAAGGCGAAATATCCGCATCTTTTCCCACGAGTTTCCTTTAAATAAATTTCGGGACGAAATTTCCACAAGTAGGGGAGACTGTAACATCTGTGCTTGTAATCATTGTGAACAGTTCTATTATCAATAAAACAATGTTATTTGATCCCAATGTTTGTTTGGTTGTGTTTTACATTTTTCATGTTTTGACTTTTGTCCAATTTCATACTCTATATCACTTCCTGGAGAGTTATACGCAAACTGGTGCGTAAACGTACTTAGTTTAACGCGAAAAATACTCCGGAACATAAACATATACTCAACATATCTTAAATAACCTTTACATAACTTAGAAATAAGTTTTGAAGGCTTTGGTATGGCAAAAACAAGTTAATTCGCTTACAGGGACTAAACTTGACAAACTGCGAAAGTATGCCAATTTGAACTGTAACGAACATTCCAAAACATGACCATAAGTTAAACATACCATAAATATCCTCTACATAGCTTAGAAATAGGCTTTGAGGGGTTCGGTGTGCTAAAATAAACTTTTGGGTCATTCAGGGACTAAAAGTGTCAAAAAGTGCACAAGTTTGCATTTTCGCGCATAACTCACGTTCTGAATACATCCGGACATCCAAAAATTTATGTAAGCACCATAATATTTTATTTTAGTGTTTGGCATAAGAAAAATCCATTCGTCGCGTCATTTGGATCGTTTTTCGCGCTTATGCGCATTCCGTCGTAATTAAGCGAACATCGCGATCATACGACCAAACGAACCGACATACTAGATATTTTTGAGCATGTTTTGAGTTCCCTATACTTTAACTTAATTTTAGAGCCTTGAAATGAGGTTAACGGGGTTCAAACGCATCGAAAATAGCTTAAACGGGCTGCAGGGACCATTTCTGAAACTTTGCTGAAACTGGTAGGCAGTGGCGTAGCGCGAGCACCTCATGCCTAGGCAGTGGTGCTACGCGACTGCCTAACCTGGACAGAAACATTTTATTTGGTCCATTTTCACTTTTGCACATGGTTTTGGGACAATCTATGGGCTCAAATGGTTTTCAAAAACCACTATCTTGAGGTGTATGGCCAAGATCAAAGCACAGTTTCCGAGCAACGATCTTAACGGCTCTCCGAAAACTATAAATACCCCCCCCCCATTCCATTGCAAAACCCACTAGAATTTTGATTTGAGAAACTCTAAGTTGAAACCATTGTTTCATACCTGAGTTACTTGGATCGAGATTAGCATTCGGGGACCCTTCGTAAGTATTCTTTCGTTCTTTTATTGCTTTTCGAGTCTTTTCGAGTCTGAAAGTCAAACTTTGTTTGACTTTCTACGTTGACCAGTTTACGGTCAATGCGAAGTTCGTTTGAACTCAACGTGATTGTAATCATGATGGTTATAGTCCCTTGGGACTATGCCTACTGATTACCACGTTGTCTAGGGTCGTAAGGGTAAGCGATCTAATAAATCTCTTATACCTTCGAACCCGACCCATTTGGTCGATCATTAGGATCCGACCAAACACATTAGGTGACCATAGTATATAGGGAATAACCTTCCGAGGTTATACCTTATGGTCGCTTCGTTAAGTAGTTGTATGATAGGTAGTTTATATGCCTTAGGTAAATTACCAGAACACCCTTTTCATGTATAATTGGTAATTAAGCATATATAACCTAAACTTTTGTCACATAACTGATTATGTAATATGTTTAGGCATATAACACTTGTCATAGGACTAGTTAGACGTTCCGAACGCGTTTCACGCGAGCGACGCGTTAAAGTAGCATAAGCTACCTAAACGGGTCGTAATGGGTCACAAGCACTTAGGTTAGGTTTCGTTTTAGTATGTGGGCTTTGATAAACCATATTACACGAGTCTCTATACTCGTTTGGTTTACGAACCCTCATTCTATCCGATCCTCCGATTTAGGTCCGGTTTATTAACATAGTTACCTATATTAGGTGCCGTTTGATTCCGTGATCTCTATCATTGTTTGGTTGTCACTTCGGGACTACTGAGTAATCTCAAGTGAGTACATAGACCCCTCTTTTACTGTTTTCAAACAGTTTTGGGGTGAAACACATGTGCCTACTTGTTATTTTCGTGCTTTCCTGTTTTCACATCATATACCGGCTATGTTTGTTAGTACAATATAGTACATGATTTCATTACATTTCATGCTATGTATGTCCATTGTGTGCATATTTAGTACATTGTTTTACATTACATTTCTGCTATGTATGTTGACTGATAGCATGCTAGCACATTGATTTACAAGACTTTTCTGCTTTGTATGTTAACTTAGCATATTTAGTACATCGTTTTCATATGACATGTCTACAACTGCTATAACATTTGGTTTGCACAAACGGGTCTTTATTACGTTCATTAACATTTGCTACGCCGCTCGGTAGTAAGTAGTGGTACCATAGGACTTGACAAATCCCATTCCTGACATCCCGGGTTTGTTTGGAGGTAAGGAATGACTGAATCCGAAAACATTTATTTTGATAACCTTGACTGAAAGGGTTATCCGACTGTCTCAAGGCTTGAATGTATGCGTTAACTTACCACATAAATGTTTGTATCAATGTAACATGCATTACTTTGCAAAACATAACTTTTTGATATATTCAAAATACTTTGTTTTGTACGTTTCTACATTATGATTATGGGACAATACTTTACTTACAATACATAGCATTTGATACACATTACTTGACTACTTTTGGACTTATAAACATTTGGCATGGCTTATACAAGGACTTTTGACTATTGGTTTAAACATAGACTTTATACATTGGTGGTTTGTTTAAGTGACTTAAGTAACGAGATGTGAGTAATATGATACAAGCATGGTGGATACGTCGCTGGTACTTCCTATATATAAGTGTTTGTATTATATTACATATCATAGCGTTATTTAAATCATTCAATTTGGACTTATACTTTTTACACAAGTAACACAACTTTCACAAGACTTTGGTTTACAAACAACTTATCTTATATAAATCATTTTACTTGGTTATACATTTGAACCATACATTATTCTCTTATTTATACATATCATCTGATCTTATCGTTTTTCAAATGATTTACAAGACAAAGCAAATTACAAGGTTCATGGCTAAACATTTTCTAAACTCCTAAGTCATGAATCCTATTTTCACAAAACCTATGTATCTCACAGGCATTTTTATGCTGACGTACCTATTTTCACATGTGTTTTCAGGAGCTTTTGCGTAGGACGATGATCGTGACACTAGGGCGGACCTGTGCCTTAGAGACATAAAACGAAGATAGACTTAGTTTAATTATGTTCCGAACTCTTTATTTACTGTTTAAGACAATGAAACTTCTATGTTGATAAATAAAATACAACTTTGTTTGCCATGGATTTGAAACAATTAATTCTGTTACAACACTCCCCGACGTTTCCGCCACGTTTTGTATGTTACACGTGGTCGGGGTGTGACAGAAGAGTTGGTATCAGAACCAATGGTTATAGGGAATTAGGTTATTAGCAATGCTTTGACCTAGACTATAACTTTTCTAGGACCCTAACACAAGTTATCTTGTGTTTAGATCTTAAAACATGCACATCACCTATCCTTAGGTGATTATCAAAACAGAAACCAAATTTTTTTCTGAAATGATTTTTGAAAAACAATCATCTGTTTTTGGATGATTTATTTCAAGGTTTTGAACCCTCTTTTGTAAGGTTTTGAACCCTTCCAGTTTGACTAAAATTTTTGGCCTTGTGCCTTCAAATTTTCAAAATCTCGTCAAAGTTTTGGGTTTTAAATAATGTGAACACGTGCAAACTGGAAGAGTGAATGCCTGTATTCTGGGTTTTCTGTCTAGGCAAGCACTTCGTATATATCTCATCAGACGCGAGACCAGTTGTGCTTACCTGGGAATTCTTGGGATGAGTGTTCACTTATAGGCGAGCATGTCTTCGCGATACATTATTTTTGATCCATTTACTTTGATTAGTCACTGTGTGTCATTTGTTTGCTTGGTAATGCGGATGAATGACCACCATCTTTGCTTTTGTTAATTTTGTTTCATCTCATTCTCTTCATCCAATCATCTCACTCGTTTCCTTTCATGTTTTCCTCTTTTAGAATGCCTCCTCGACGCGAGAACCAGATAGCGACTGCCGAACTGGCAGAAATCATTGCGCAGCAGATGGCTGCTCAATTCCCAAATCTCTTTGCTCAATGGAACCAAGCCAACAACAACAACAAGGGTCCATGCAATTTCAAGACTTTTAACTCGGCTAAACCACTCAAGTTTAGTGGTTCTGAAGGAGCGACTGGGCTTCTTCAATGGTTCGAGAGCATTGAGAATACTTTCCGCCACGTGCAGTGTCCGGATAATCGCAAGGTCGAGTTTTCTTCGAGTGTATTTCAGAAGAGGGCTCTCACATGGTGGAATGGGGTTATGAGAGACCGTGGTGCAGAAGTTGCTCTAGCACAAACTTGGGCTGAACTTAGGGCCCTTATGATGAGGGAGTTCTGTCCTCGTCATGAACAACGAGCGTTGTAGAAAGAGTTTGATAATTTGAAGCAAGAGAGTGGTGAGCATCGGGCATATACTGATAGGTTTGAGGAGTTGAGTCTGCTTTGCCCAACAATGGTTACCCCACTCGACAAGGCTATCGAAAGATACATCGACGGCCTACCTGACTCAGTACAAGACATCATTACAGGTAGCAACCCTGCCACACTCCGTCAGGCGATCGAGTTATCAGCGACATTGACTGAGTCGCAGATTCGAAAGGGAAAGCTGCATAAAAAGGGTGACAAGGGTAAGAAGCAGGCTTCTGATAAGGGGGATAGCAAGAAAGGTCAAAACAAGAATGGGAAGAATTCTGGTTCCTCAAAGGGTTCAAGGAAGCGAAAGGCTTCCCAAAACTATGCCGTTACTGCACAGGCTCAAGCTGCACCAAATCAGCCTGCGCAACCACCCGCCAAGAAGCCTTATTTTGGCAATGCACCTTTGTGCAACAGGTGTAACGGCCATCACCTACCACACCTCCAGTGTCGTCAGTGCACCAACTGCGGAAGATCTGGTCATCTTGCCGCTACTTGTCGCATTCCTGTTAACCAAAACCAAGCAGTTCAAAACCCGGCTCAACAAGTTGCTCAGCCTCTTGCTCAGCAACAAGGTCAAGCTGGACGACCTCATTTTTCTCCTGGTTCGTGCTACAATTGTGGGGATCTGACCCACTACAGGAATCGGTGCCCAAGGCTAGCCAACCAGAACCAGAACCCAAATCAGAATCAAGCTCCGGCTCGAGGTCGAGTCTTCAATATGAATGCTCAAGAGGCACAAGCAAATGATAATGTGGTGAACGGTACGTTCTTTATTAATAATCAGCCTGCATCTGTTCTTTTTTATTCGGGTGCCGATAAGAGTTTTGTGTCATTGTATTTTGAGCCAATGCTTCACGTGTCTAGAACGAAACTAGGAAAACCTTTGACAGTAGAAGTTGCTAGTGGTGAACCCATTGTTCTTGATTCTGTTCTACGCAACTGCCAGTTGAACCTTAACAACCATCTTTTTCCTATCAACCTCACGCCTATGCAACTTGGAAGCTTTGACGTCATTGTGGGTATGGACTGGTTATCCAAGCATCACGCAGAGGTAGTTTATTTCGAGAAGATCGTTCATGTGCCACTTTCAACAGGCGAGATCCTACAGGTTCAAGGTGAGAAACCGTCTGGTGGTCTCAAGCTTATGTCTTGTTTTAAAGCTCGGAAATATCTGCGGAAGAACTATGTGGCTTTCTTAGCACATGTTACAGCAGATAAAGGCAAGGGTAAGTCTATTTCAGATATTCCTGTCGTTCGGGATTATTCTGAAGTATTCCCTGAAGAGTTACCTGGTCTACCCCCAGCACGCCAAGTCGAGTTTCGCATTGATCTCGTACCTGGTGCAAATCCCATTGCCAGAGCTCCATATCGTCTTGCACCGTCTGAGATGCAAGAGTTGTCTAAGCAGCTTCAGGAGCTCTCTGACAAAGGCTTTATCCGTCCCAGCTTTTCACCCTGGGGTGCTCCCATTCTTTTTGTCAAGAAGAAGGATGGATCTTTTAGGATGTGTATCGATTATCGTGAGCTTAACAAGCTTACCATCAAGAATCGATATCCCCTACCGCGCATAGATGATCTCTTTGATCAGTTACAGGGCGCTTCTTATTTTTCGAAGATTGATCTACGTTCCGGATATCATCAACTTCGTGTGCAAGAAGAAGATATTCCCAAGACAGCGCTCCGTACTCGTTATGGGCATTATGAATTCACAGTCATGCCATTTGGTTTGACTAATGCTCCTGCTGTTTTTATGGACTTAATGAATAGGGTCTGCAAGCCTTATTTGGATCAGTTCGTCATTGTTTTTATAGATGACATTTTGATTTACTCTAAGACGCGAGCGGATCACGAGCAACATCTTCGTCTTACTCTGGAACTCCTAAAGAAAGAGCAACTTTTCGCCAAATTCTCCAAGTGTGAATTCTGGCTTAAAGAAGTTCAATTCTTAGGACATATCATCAACGAACAAGGTATTCATGTAGATCCCTCCAAGATCAGTGCGCTTAAGGATTGGGATACGCCTACTACTCTTACTGAGGTTCGTTCTTTTCTTGGTCTAGCGGGTTATTACCGCCGCTTCATTGAGAACTTCTCAAAGATTGCAGTTCCTCTAACTGCTCTAACTCAGAAGAACAAACCCTTTGACTGGGGATTCAAACAAGAGGAAGCTTTTCAACACTTGAAACAGAAACTTTGTGACACGCCTATTCTGACTTTGCCTGAGGGCAATGATGATTTCGTCGTTTATTGCGATGCATCTAAATTGGGTCTTGGCTATGTTCTGATGCAAAGGAACAAAGTCATAGCATATGCATCGAGGCAGTTAAAGATACATAAGAAGAACTACACCACTCACTATCTTGAGTTGGGTGCAGTTGTTTTCGCTCTAAAGATCTGGGGACACTATTTGTATGGTACAAAATGTGTGGTTTTCACGGACCACAAAAGTCTTCAGCATATCTTCAACCAGAAAGAACTCAACATGAGGCAACGACGTTGGGTTGAGCTTTTAAACGACTATAACTGCGAAATTCGCTACCATCCTGGTAAGGCGAATGTCGTAGCCGATGCTTTGAGTCGCAAGGAACGTACTAAGCTTCATTGTGTTCGTGTTCAATCTGTTATTCAAGCTCGATCCGATATCCAAGCCCGCATTTCTCAGGCTCAACAATCTTGTGTTTCACAAGGTTTGATGGATAAGGAATTTCCCTATCACATAACACCTGATCTAGAACTGAAGGATAATGGATCGTATCACTTCATGGACCGTTTGTGGGTCCCAAGCCAAGATAATCTTCGTACCTTGCTTATGGATGAAGCCCATAAGTCTCGTTATTCTATTCATCCGGGCTCAGATAAGATGTATAAGGATCTTCGTATTCATTATTGGTGGCCTGGTATGAAGAAAGACATTGCCTTATACGTATCAAAATGCCTTACTTGTCTTAAGGTTAAGGCTGAACATCAGCGTCCTTCTGGTTTATTGGTGCAACCAGAGATCCCAGTTTGGAAATGGGAAAACATTACTATGGATCTTGTTACCAAACTTCCACGCACAAAGAAAGGTCATGATGCCATCTGGGTAGTCGTTGATCGTCTTACTAAGTCAGCACATTTCTTGCCAATCCATGAGGATTTTCCTGCTGACAGACTTGCTAAAATCTATGTGGATGAAATTGTAGCTCGACATGGTGTTCCTTTGAATATCATTTCTGACAGATACGCTCGTTTCACTTCTCATTTTTGGAGAACCATGCAATCTGCTATGGGGACCCAACTTAATCTGAGCACAGCTTATCATCCGCAAACGGATGGTCAATCTGAAAGAACAATCCAGACTCTGGAGGATATGCTTAGAGCTTGTGTGATCTACTTTGGTGGTAGTTGGGATTCACATCTTCCGTTAATTGAATTCTCCTACAACAACAGTTATCACACCAGCATCAAAATGGCTCCTTTCGAGGCTCTCTATGGTCAAAAATGTCGTTCACCAGTCTGCTGGAATGAGATCGGCGAGGCTCAACTTACTTGACCTGCCCTCATTTTAGAGACAACTGATAAGGTCAAGAAAGTTCGTGATAACCTTCAGACAGCTAGAAGTCGTCAAAAGAGTTACGCGGATCCAAAACGTAAACCCTTGGAATTTCAAGTCGGTGATCGAGTATTACTTAAGGTCTCACCTTGGAAAGGTGTGATCAGATTTGGAAAGAAAGGAAAACTTGCACCTAGATACGTTGGACCATTCAAGATCGTCGAAAGAATTGGTAAGGTAGCCTACAGACTTGAGTTACCTCCTGAACTTGGAAATGTTCATCCAACTTTTCACGTGTCCAATCTCAAGAGGTGTTTAGCTGATGAGAACCTCCACATACCACTTAACGAAATTCATGTTGATAAAACACTGAAATTTGTCGAGCAGCCAGTGGAAATCATGGAACGTGAAGTCAAGTGGCTTAAACGCAAGCGCATTCCTTTGGTCAAAGTTCGCTGGGAAGCTAAACGTGGACCCGAGTTTACTTGGGAAGGCGAAGATCAAATGAAGGCGAAATATCCGCATCTTTTCCCACGAGTTTCCTCTAAATAAATTTCGGGACGAAATTTCCACAAGTAGGGGAGACTGTAACATCTGTGCTTGTAATCATTGTGAACATTTCTATTATCAATAAAACAATGTTATTTGATCCCAATGTTTGTTTGGTTGTGTTTTACATTTTTCATGTTTTGACTTTTGTCCAATTTCATACTCTATATCACTTCCTGGAGAGTTATACGCAAACTGGTGCGTAAACGTACTTAGTTTAACGCGACAAATACTCCGGAACATAAACATATACTCAACATACCTTAAATAACCTTTATATAACTTAGAAATAAGTTTTGAAGGCTTTGGTATGGCAAAAACAAGTTAATTCGCTTACAGGGACTAAACTTGACAAACTGCGAAAGTATGCCAATTTGAACTGTAACGAACATTCCGGAACATGACCATAAGTTAAACATACCATAAATATCCTCTACATAGCTTAGAAATAGGCTTTGAGGGGTTCGGTGTGCTAAAATAAACTTTTGGGTCATTTAGGGACTAAAAGTGTCAAAAAGTGCATAAGTTTGCATTTTCGCGCATAACTCACGTTCTGAATACATCCAGACATCCAAAAATTTATGTAAGCACCATAATATTTTATTTTAGTGTTTGGCATAAGAAAAATCCATTCGTCGCGTCATTTGGATCGTTTTTCACGCTTATGCGCATTCCGTCGTAATTAAGCGAACATCGCGATCATACGACCAAACGAACCGACATCCTAGATATTTTTGAGCATGTTTTGAGTTCCCTATACTTTAACTTCATTTTAGAGCCTTGAAATGAGGTTAACGGGTTCAAACGCATCGAAAATAGCTTAAACGGGCTGCAGGGACCATTTCTGCCTTTTTTGAAACTTTGCTGAAACTGGTAGGCAGTGGCGTGATTGTAATCATGATGGTTATAGTCCCTTGGGACTATGCCTACTGATTACCACGTTGTCTAGGGTCATAAGGGTAAGCGATCTAATAAATCGCTTATACCTTCGAACCCGACCCATTTGGTCGATCATTAGGATCCGACCAAACACATTAGGTGACCATAGTATATAGGGAATAACCTTCCGAGGTTATACCTTATGGTCGCTTCGTTAAGTAGTTGTATGATAGGTAGTTTATATGCCTTAGGTAAATTACCAGAATACCCTTTTCATGTTTAATTGGTAATTAAGCATATATAACCTAAACTTTTGTCACATAACTGATTATGTAACATGTTTAGGCATATAACACTTGTCATAGGACTAGTTAGACGTTCCGAACGCGTTTCACGTGAGCGACGCGTTAAAGTAGCATAAGCTACCTAAACGGGTCGTAATGGGTCACAAGCACTTAGGTTAGGTTTCGTTTTAGTATGTGGTCTTTGATAAACCATATTACACGAGTCTCTATACTCGTTTGGTTTACGAACCCTCATTCTATCCGATCCTCCGATTTAGGTCCGGTTTATTAACATAGTTACCTATATTAGGTGCCGTTTAATTCCGTGATCTCTATCATTGTTTGGTTGTCACTCCGGGACTACTGAGTAATCTCAAGTGAGTACATAGACCCCTCTTTTACTGTTTTCAAACAGTTTTGGGGTGAAACACATGTGCCTACTTGTTATTTTCGTGCTTTCCTGTTTTCACATCATATACCGGCTATGTTTGTTAGTACATTATAGTACATGATTTCATTACATTTCATGCTATGTATGTCCATTGTGTGCATACTTAGTACATTGTTTTACATTACATTTCTGCTATGTATGTTGACTGATAGCATGCTAGCACATTGATTTACAAGACTTTTCTGCTTTGTATGTTAACTTAGCATATTTAGTACATCGTTTTCATATGACATGTCTACAACTGCTATAACATTTGGTTTGCACAAACGGGTCTTTATTACGTTCATTAACATTTGCTACGTTGCTCGGTAGTAAGTAGTGGTACCATAGGAGTTGACAAATCCCATTCCTGACATCCCGGGTTTGTTTGGATGTAAGGAATGACTGAATCCGAAAACATTTATTTTGATAACCTTGACTGAAAGGGTTATCCGACTGTCTCAAGGCTTGAATGTATGCGTTAACTTACCACATAAATGTTTGTATCAATGTAACATGCATTACTTTGGAAAACATAACTTTTTGATATATTCAAAATACTTTGTTTTGTACGTTTCTACATTATGATTATGGGACAATACTTTACTTACAATACATAACATTTGATACACATTACTTGACTACTTTTGGACTTATAAACATTTGACATGGCTTATATAAGGACTTTTGACTATTGGTTTAAACATAGACTTTATACATTGGTGGTTTGTTTAAGTGACTTAAGTAACGAGATGTGAGTAATATGATACAAGCATGGTGGATACGTCGCTGGTACTTCCTATATATAAGTGTTTGTATTATATTACATATCATAGCGTTATTTAAATCATTCAATTTGGACTTATACTTTTTACACAAGTAACATAACTTTCACAAGACTTTGGTTTACAAACAACTTATCTTATATAAATCATTTTACTTGGTTATACATTTGAACCATACATTATTCTCTTATTTATACATATCATC
>JARYGA010058348.1:0-38330 GCA_030545235.1 Helianthus tuberosus
CCAGTAAAACTCGGGGTCGAGATTTCTTTTAAGGGGGTGAGGATGTAACACCACGTAAAAACGTGTCCAATAATGTAAAGACACGTGTCCTAAACTCTAAAGGTGTGAAAGATTGAGTTTGAAGGACCAAAGTTGTCAAACAGTGAATCTATGAAACCACAGGGACTGAAAATGTCAACATGCCAAACTTGTGCCTCTGAATGACCATACATGAGGAATATATTCTTAAACGAGTGATGGATTGGATATAAGAAGCCGTTTATAAAAATAATCGGAAGATTATTAAATTATAAGGGTTAAACGTGTCAACATGTCGATTCTGACCTCTGAGTGACCTTTTAACGAAACCGAGGCTTCGAAACATCCAAATATACTCTTAAGAATAAGTGGTATGAATTTCACGTGGTTTCGAGATCGTTAGGCATGTTTTCAAAACTTTGGGCTATAAGTGTCAACTTGACGAAACTTGCTTCCATAGTGATATTTAACGAACCGTAGCCTAACGAAGTTAGTTTATACATCCTTGAGCTTCAACAAACTGACTACAAGTGCCCTACATGTCAGCAATGAGGTTAAAAAGGGTTAAAAACGACAAGGGACTGAATCTGCCAGCTTTGAAACTTGTTTTACCAGTTCAGCAGGTCCACGCGGCCTGCGTAAGCTCCCCCCTATGGCTTACGCGGCCCGCCTCAGCATGCCAGTAACAGAAAATGGCTGCCAGGTGCGGGTTTTGGCTGTTCCACCGCCTTAACCTAGTTTGTAACGACCTAAGGAGCTATAAGTCGGTGTAATTCATCAACTAGGACACCTGGGGTGATCCCAGGGCCTCCAACAACACCTGGAAGTGATCCATGATCTTGCAATTCACTATATAAAGGGACTTGCTATTGTGTTCATAAGCACATTTGCAACCATTTTCCATTCTACTACTTCTGGAGCTTGCTTAGGACAAGGAGAAGACTTTGAAGTGTAGAAAAGATTGCTAGGACCTTTAGTAAGCCTCTAATTTCTTGTTTAGTCGTTTTAATTAGCTTAATTACTCTAAAGTCAAACTTATCGTAAATTTAGTTTGA
This sequence comes from Helianthus tuberosus, assembly GCA_030545235.1. Taxonomy (NCBI): domain Eukaryota; kingdom Viridiplantae; phylum Streptophyta; class Magnoliopsida; order Asterales; family Asteraceae; genus Helianthus; species Helianthus tuberosus. Next base: position 1,074 of record JARYGA010058348.1, read on the forward strand.
CTTTCGTTTTAATTACATATGGGTTAAACACTGATCAAATTAAAAGTTGTTATAGAACCACATTAGTGTAGGTGATTAACCCTTAAAAGGGCACCTCCTAATTATCTCATTTGACTGGTCAATTGTCGGGTCAAAGTAATTTGACAAAAAGTCAAACTGGGCAGAATGTTTGAATATGATTAAAATTAATAAACCAGAGGTTCTAAATTATATTTTAACATTCTAATGACTTGGTAATTAATATTAAAACATGTTTTATCAGTCCTAAACCGACAATTAATAGTCTAAGGTCAGTTTATAACCGAAAGTCGCAAAAGCTTAACTTTTGCTTTGACTTTCAGTTCTGACCCGTTTAAGCTTAATTCTCTCATGTTTTAAGCTTCCATTAGGACCACATTACTTAGTAGTATAACCCTCTGGAGTTATATTGCATGGTGACTAGTGGTTTGAATTATATGCACTTGATCGTAATTATGCTTAATAATGCCATAAACGCCCTTTTTACATACAACTGAGATTTTTAACAATGTGGATGGACTAACACCTTTATTACTGATATTTAGACATGTCCCGAAAATTTGACATCAGTTTGAGGTCTAGAATAGGAGTTATGCTCAATAGCGTAATTAAGGAGCTTTTTATTATTTAAATGGCGTAATTAACATAAAGCCTATCTAAACCCGATTTTTAATACCAAACTTTTTACCTACTGATATAAAATAATATTTTGGGATTTTTGAATATTTTTATTTATTTTTAGGTTGAGCATAACATAGGATTATAGCTTGAATTCGGTAATTGTCGGTTTTACCCTTTTCATGCATAAAATGAGTTTTACATAACTTTTTAAATCCAAACCTTTTTTTACTGATTCTATATGATAAATAAAGTATTTTGAACCTTATAAACTAATCAAAAACTCAAATTTCCTATTTTAACCCGGATATCCCTTAGAACCGACTTTTAAGCGTTTTTAGCACATACTATGAGTTAAAACTATATTTGACATATAAAACTTATTATTTACTGCTGTTTTTAGTTAATTTATATAATTAAACAGTAAGCCAAAGCTTTTAAACTCAGAAGTCTATTTTGACCTTTAAAGCCTATGTAAAATTACCAAAATGCCCCTACGGTGCATAGTTTGGTTATATAAGATAAATTACACATATATAAAATACCCTACTGATATAACTTATAAAAATGCACATTTTTACTGATTAGATCAGACCTGAAACTCAGTTTAATATTTAAACTCTTTTATGGGCATTAAAATTACCAAAATGCCCTTATGGGACTTATTTTGGTTTAAATTACTTTTTGGGCATATATGTTAACATCTTACTGATGTATTAACATATTTTGAGCATAATAATGATTAAGACCTGTATATAATTCATTTGGTTACCAGTTACGCGTTTTTGCGTTCGGATCGGTTTACGTGACTAGTTTACGTAAAATAGCCGAAACGGGCTTAACCTTATCAACAAACTCTCAATTTCCAGAATGTGTTTAGTTTACCCATATTATACAAGTATCCAAGCTTGTCGGGTCTAAACCACCTTCTATTCCGGTCTCCGCTTAATCTAGCGTTTAGAACCGTAAGGTTTCCTGCTAGCTAGCCGGTCTAAGTCCTTGACTAAATTCAAGACCCGTTAGCATCTTAATAGGTAATAAACCTTCTATACAGATTAAATAGCTTCCAGTAGAAGGTGCCATCAAGAGCTTTAGAATTATACTGCTAGCATCAGGTAAATACTTTTAACTTATTTTCCCTTATACGGGCTTGGGATATGGTATTATAATAATACCACTTGGTCGGGTATGAAATCATTTAATCGGATTGTGATTAATAAATTTACATAACCCGTTTTAATCTGTCTTGTTTGATAACATAAGCATTGGGGGTTAATACGACCGTGTCCTGGATATCCTCGGCTCATTTCATTTGAAAATGGCCACAACCTATGCACGGGGTGTAGGCTTACACCTGAAAGATGCAGATGCAAATGCTAAAATATAAACCCACATGTTGGGGATAACTCCTTTGTGGGTTCTATAAGTGGTGAGTCGGTTAATAACGACCGGCTTCCAACCGGCCCCAATTGTAAGACAAACATGTAAATCTGTACACAAGATTATATTTAAATAATTGTCCCAAGTTATAAAAGATTTGTGCCATGTGCACTTAAATCAATTTTCATAAATGTTTTCAAAAGAGTCAGTTAATTGTATTTACCAGTGTAAACTGACGTATTTTCTTAAAGACTGATTTGACAGGTACCTCTCGTAATAGGCTGGAGCTATTAGGTGTCATAAGAGGATCTTGCAAATCCATAGATGCCTGAAGTCTGTTGTTTGTTTCTTTGTATTTGTTTATGATCCGCCTGTGGATCTTATTACATTCCAGTCTGTATATTCTTTCACTCGAACACTCAGACATTATGGTTTGTAATAGTTTATTCACCAAGCTTTCCGCTGTGCTATTATATTGTGTGTATTGACTATGATGATATCAACTACGTCACGATACTCCCCGCCGGGCCCACCGGTAATATGTGGAAATATCGGGGTGTGACAATGTAGTTACATTTGTGTTAATAAGTTTAACTTTAGGGCCTTAACACTGATGTACTTGTTTTGTTTATATGTGAATGGATGTCTATGTTCAAAATAAAGATGGTTATCAAGACGCAAAGCGTAGCTAGATTTTTTAACCATTATGATAGTTTTTGGATCATCTTTATATATTTAAGTTTGTATAAACATTTTTGTTACCTTTAAGTATGATTGTAATGCGTGCAATTACTAACAACCCATGATGACAAGTGACTTTTGTTTTGATTAACATTTATAAATGTTGGTCACTTCATTCCTTTGGTACACATGTGTTACATACGTTAACTTGGCAACGTATGAGCTATTGAAAAATAATAAACTACTATTATTACTTAATGAAAAATAATACGTTACATACGTTAACATGGTCGTTACATATGTAACATGGCAACGTTAACATGGTCGTTACATATGTAACAATGGTTGTTATATATGTAATATACTTAATGAAAAATAATAAACTACTATTAAACGTATGAGCTATTGAATATCACCCTGTATGCAAGATATATTACCCCGAAGTGTAACACATGTTACAACATATATATATATATAGGGGAGCGTTAAAATGAGAACCACCCCCAGTTGTAAGAACCGCGAGAACCACTCTCAGCCAATCAAATTATGCCAACTAAAAGGCTATTTTGGTCTTTTACCCCATATGTCAAATCCATTTATTTGTCTCTGTCTTAAAATCATGTCTCATCTCTCTCTTAAAATCACCATCATCTCTCATCTCTCTCTCTTAAAATCAGATTATAAACCTCCATTCATCTCTCACCTTCTCTCTTAAAATCCAAGATGAAACCACACCCACACCCCTATCACCTCCGGCTGGTCACCCACACCCACGTTTCTCCGGCGACGCTGATGCCGGTCACGTCCCCTCGTTTCTCCGGCGACGCTGGTGCCCCCTCGTTTCTCTGGCGACTCTGATTTGCGGTGGGTTTGGTGGTGTGGCGGTGGGTTTGGTGGTGTGACTGCTCTCCCACCCTCGTTCATCGGAGATAAAACCTTGGTCGCCGCCGCCGCCATCTTCTCCGCCACTGTCACCGTCTCCTCCGCTACCGTTCAACACCATTTAACGGAGATTAAACCTTGGAGATGGTGGGTGCTCGATGACGGGGGTGGAGTGTCGATGTCTCCGGTGGTGGGTGCTCGATGACAAGTGGTGGGTGTTCGATGACGGTGGTGTAGTGCCGATGTCGGAGGTGGTGGGTGTTCGAGATGATGGTTTGAGTTGTGGTTTTGACTTTCTTGATTGGTTGTTAGTAAGTGTTTTTGTTGGGTTTGAATCTGTTTGAATATGTTGTTGGGTTTGAATCTGGGTTTTTGTTGGGTTTGAATCTTGTGGTTTGAATCTGGGGCTTTTTTTGATGAACTTTGATTTTTGATATGGGGGTTTGATGAACTTTGTGGTGATTTTGCTTTTTCTAGTGATTTTTTTACAAAACAGATCTCTAGTGATATGTGGGTTTGATGAACTTTGATTTGAAGATTGATTTTTGATGAACTTTGATTTTTGATATGTGGGTTTTATCTGATATGTGGGTTTGATCTATTTTGTGGAAATGTTTGATATGTGGGTTTGATCTGTTTTGATATGGTCGATTGGGGCGGCGATGATGCAAAAAAAAAATGCAGATTTTGATGATGATGGCGCGGCAAGGACGGCGGAGGGTAGGTTTTTTAAACCTGCAACCCCACTTTTGCAGCCTTTTGATTATCGGATAATCTGAGCCAAACCCCGTTTTTTTTTCGAGATACACTTTTGTTTTGATGTTGTTGGTTTTTTATTTTCCCCCCTAGTCAAGGATGATAACAATATATCTGAGACGCTTCACCGAGTTTGCGATTTTCTGGGTGCGTTCGTTTTTGCGTAAAAAAAATTTTTGTATAAAAAAATTTAAACCGTAAACTTTTTGACGTAAAACGTAAAACGTAAAAAGTTTTAGGTAAAAAACGTAAAATTTTTTTACTAAAACTTAAAAAACGTCAACGTAAAAAACCTGAATTTAAAAATGCTAACGTAAAAAACGTTAACGTAAAAAACCGGCGCGTAAAACGTAAAAAACGTTAACGTAAAAAACCGGCGCGTAAAACGTAAATAACGTTAACGTAAAAAAGGCGCGTTGAAAAAACGACGCGTGAAACGTAAATAACGTTAACGTAAGAAAGACGCGTTGAAAAAACGGCGCGTAAAACGTAAATAACGTTAACGTAAAAAAGGCGCGTTGAAAAAACGGCGCGTCAAAAAACGAGGCGTGAACGTTAACGTAAATAACGGAAAACGTAACGTAAATAACGGAAAATGAGGCGTGAACGTTAACGTAAATAACGGAAAACGTAAAACGTAAACTTTTTAACGGAAAACGTAAACTTTTCAAACTTTTAACCTAAAATGTAAAAATTAAATCGTAAAGCGTAAACTTTTTAACGCAGAAATGTAAAACGTACTCTTTTATGTAAATTTTTTTTAACGTAAAAAACGGCGCGTAAAAAACCGGTCGAAATAACGACGCGAAAAAACGGAGCGTAAAAACAGGTCGTAAAACGTTCCGTAAAACAACGCTCGTAAAGAACGGCTCTTAAAAATGTTTTAATCTCATCCATCCATTTTGAAAATCTTAAAAAAAAATTACCATAAAAATCTGATTTTAAAAATATTGTTTAACAAAAAATTCTGTTTTTTAATAAAAAAGTAATTAATGAATAGGACAAAAAGGAAATTAAATATAATATATATAAAAAGACAAAAAAAATAATTTTACTTAAATACCCTTTTGAATTAAAATATTAAAAACATAATAAGACAAAAAATACTTAATATTATTTTTAAATACTTTTAATCTCATTCATCCATCATCTTGATCTAATGGCTAGAAAGTGGTTCGCGCGGTTCTTACAACTGGAGGTGGTTCTCATTTTAGCGGTCCCCTATATTATATATATATATATATATATATATATATATATATATATATATATATATATATATATATATATATGATAATGCTACATAGAAAACCATTTATTTTGAGAAAACCTTGGAAACCCATCATATGGCTTACATTTGGCCACATGTCCCACCCAACTTCATCTCCTTTTTTGCTTTTGAGGGCACTATGGTACATTTGAATGTAGGGCATGATCTACTTTGTCATATATGTTGTAACATGTGTTACACTTCGGGGTAATATATCTTGCATACAGGGTGATATTCAATAGCTCATACGTTTAATAGTAGTTTATTATTTTTCATTAAATATATTACATATATAACAACCATTGTTACATATGTAACGACCATTGTTACATATGTAACGTTGCCATGTTAACGTATGTAACACATGTGTACCAAAGGAATGAAGTGACCAACATTTACAAATGTTAATCAAAACAAAAGTCACTTGTCATCATGGGTTGTTAGTAATTGCACGCATTACAATCATACTTAATGGTAACAAAAATGTTTATACAAACTTAAATATATAAAGATGATCCAAAAACTATCATAAAGGTTAAAAAATCTAGCTACGCTTTGCGTCTTGATAACCATCTTTATTTTGAACATAGACATCCATTCACCTATGAACAAAACAAGTACATCAGTGTTAAGGCCCTAAAGTTAAACTTATTAACACAAATGTAACTACATGTACATCAGTGTTAAGGCCCTAAAGCAGTGGCGGAGCTTAACCAAAAGTTTTGAGGGGGCGTAAAGCGATGGGACCCAAATTTTTTTTCCTATCGTTATGTTTTGGGTCAAGTCGGGTTGGCTATTCGATTCAAGTCGGGTCAAATAATAATAGTTTCAAATAAAACAAAGTGTATATTTACCAAACTACCCATCATGTATATACAAAGTTTATAAATATTTAGGATATACAATTTAAGAAAAATAATCGGGGGGCGATCCTATGTAATTTTAAAATTTTCGGATGAAAAATCAGAACTTATACACTTATAACCGAAACATTGGGGTGGGCGGGTGCACCCCTGGGCACCCACAATACTTCGCCACTGCCCTAAAGTTAAACTTACAAAAAGATTATAACAGAGGTTAACACACGTTATATATCATTTTATCAGGGGCTTAACACAAGTTATACATGAACACATGTCAGGTTACATCATGGTGTTCTGTTACAGCATGAACCACTAACACATGTTATAAACGAACGAAGAGTTCTTTCCCAAAAGATTTGACTTATTCAATGTCCCCGCATTAACGTCGCCTACATCCATCCAGCTTGTCAATTGAATATCTTTATGGATCTGTTTCTGTAAATCAACACACGTTATATATCATTCTAACAGGTGCTTAACACATGTTATGGATCTGTTTCTGTAAATCAAACAACCCAACAAAAAAAACACTTAGTGTTCAGATCAAAAGCCCAAACCAGCAACCAAACCAACCAAAAAAAAAACAATTATTGTTAAGATCAAAATCCCCAAACAAGCAACCAAACCAACAAAAAAACCCGTTCAAAATCTCATCCTAAAGTTTTCGATTTATTTAAAATACATGAACATTAACCATTAGTAGAACACTTTCAGCCCATAAAAACATATTAACAACCATTTCAACAAAAAATCAAGTGTGGAATGATATTTCAAGAACACTTACCGGATCTAGAATCGTCCGATGAACACGAAGAAGATCTTCAAACCTTCTTCTCTCACACACACTTGTGCGTGTGTCTTTGTGATAAAGATTGTTGTTTCTCTATCTAAAACATCAACTTTCTCTCTCTAAAAACATTCATCGTGCCATCGTTCTCTCTCTAAAACAACAACTTCAAACTTTTTCTCTCTCACACTTGTATGTGTGTTCTTGGTGTTATATATGAACATGATGAAGATTGTTGTTTCTCTCTCTAAAACAACAAATTCCTCTCTCTAAAAACCTTCATCCTGCCGTCGTTCTCTCTCTAAAACAACAATCTTCAAACATTTTCTCTTTCACACGATGTAGATCTGAACTTGAAGATCTAAACTTGTGTTTGGTGTTCATCATGATCTTGATTGAAGACAGAGGAGAGAGGAGAGAGAGATAACATGTATGTGTAAGAGAAATAAAGTTGATGTGTGTGAGAGAAAAGTCAGATTTTCAATACCTTAAATGCCCTTCTCCTTTACTTGTGTATAATTTATGGTTTTATTTAAATGTAAAAGACACCAAAAAAAAGCTCAACCATTGATCTACTTGGATGAAACAAAATCAATGGATGAGGTTGGGTTTCCAAGGTTTTCTCAAAAAGATGGGGTTTTCCATATAACCCAACCCTATATATATATATATATATATAGGATAAGGATCATGTGAGAAGTAGTAGGCTAATTGAGAAACTTGAGAAGCATTCTGGACCACACATTTTCCCTAAGCAAAAAAATGCAAAAAAAATGTAAAAAAAATGCAATTTTTTTTTTTGGAAAAATCGCAGCTTTTTCTTTAAGGATTTAATTTTTTATTTTTTATTTTTAAATTTTTTTTTTGGGATTTATACATATGTGTATATTGTTAATCTTTTAACTATACATATATGTATATTGTCAATTATACATATATGTATATACATGTTTAAAATTGAAAAATAAGTGTTAATTAGGGTTTAACATTAGTATTTAGGGTTTAGCATTATGGTTTAGGGTTTAGCTTTATGGTTTAGCATTAGGGTTTAGTATTAGTATTTAGGGTTTAGCATTAGGGTTTAACTTTTGGGTTTAGCATTAGGGTTTAGCTTTAACTTTTGGGTTTAGATTTATCTTTATGGTTTGAATTAGGGTTTAGCATTAAGGGTTTAGCTTTAGGGTTTAGTTTTAGCTTTAGGGTTTAGCATTAGGGTTTAGCTTTAGGGTTTAGAATTAGGGTTTAGCTTTAGGGTTTAGCATTAGGGTTTATAATTAGGGTTTAGTGTTTAGCATTAAGGTTTAGCTTTAGTGTTTATGGTATAAGGTTTTAGGATTTATAACACATATTTTTTCAATTTTAAACATGTATATACATATATGTATAATTGACAATATACATATATGTATAGTTAAAAGATTAACAATATACACATGTGTATAAATCCAAAAAAAAAATTAAAAAAAAAAATAAAATAAAAAATTTAATCCTTAAAGAAAAAGCTGCGATATTTCCAAAAAAAAAAAACAAAAAAAAAATTTGCATTTTTTTTCACCTTTTTTTGCATTTTTTGCTTAGGGAAAATGTGTGGTCAAGATTGCTTCTCAAGTTTCTCAAATAGGGTGGACTTCTCTTAGGATCCCTACCCTATATATATATATATATATATATATATATATATACTTTTTGGTTAATATCATGAATTAAATAAAAAAATTTAATTTAATGGGATTTATCTTTTTTAGTATTACTTAACTAATAATCTAAAATAAAAAAATAAAAATTTTTTTTCATACAGGGAGGACATGTTGTCTTTATAGGTTAGATATTCTTTTCAATTTTTTTTAGAATTGTTGGAAAATTTGCCGTTATATATGAAAATTCATTTTATCTAGTTAAACTTATTTTTAAAGAAGACATGTCGTCTCTATAGGTTTATACATATAATTTTAGGTAAAAATATGAAAAAATTAATTTGCCTTACGAGGGATGATATGTCGTTTCTAAAAGTGTTTTTAAAATTTTAATTATTTTATTAATCAAGAAAAAAAACAAAGCTATTTTTCCCTATAGGGACGGCATGTCGTCGCTATAGGTTTTCTTAAAAAAAATCTTGTTTAAGCCATATAGAGACGACATGTCCTCTCTATAGGTTTATCTTAAAAAAAATAAAAGAAAATTAAAATGGCTAATAGGGACGACATATTGTCTCTACAAGTGTGTTTTTTAATTATTTATTAATTTAGAATAAAAAAACAAAACAAAGTTATTTACCCTATAGAGACGATTTGTCGTCTCTATCTATATGTTAGATTATTTTTTTTCCAATTTTTTTGTCCGTTGGTGGGAAATTTTGCCGCCTAAATGAAAATTCATTTTGACCGGTCAAACTTTTTAGAGACGACAGTCGTCTCTATAAAATAAACTTTTTTTTTATTTTCAATATTTATTGATCATTAACAAAGGAAAATCTAAAGAAAGATATTTAAAATTATAGAGACGGCATGTCGTCTCTATAAGTGGAAACATTTTTAAGGTTTCTAATTCATTAAACTAGAGAGTATATAAAAAAAAATATTTTCACTCAATAGAAAGGATATGTCGTCCTTATAGGGTAACATAACTCACTAAACACGAAACTCCTCTAGAAACAATTTGTCGTCTCTATAGGGTAATCTATAGAGACGAGTTATGTCCTCTCTAAAAGTGTCGTCCTTATAAGTAGGGTTGTAAACGAACCGAACGTTCAGCGAACAGTTCGTGAACCGTTCGGCGGGAAGTTCGTTTATGTTCGTTCGTTTAATAAACGAACGAACATGAACAAGAAATTTCGTTCGATTAGTTAAATGAACGAACACGAACAGATGTCTCATTCGTTCGATTGTGTTCGTGAACGTTCGGCAAGGTGTTCGTGAACGTGTTCGTGAACATTCGTTGATTTGCGTTCGTTTGTATTCGTATGTTTGTGTTTTAATTGAAGATCTTTGTACTTTCTTATATTTTATTTATACTTTTTATATTATTAAACTTTTATTTATTTTATATTCCTGGCAATTAAACTAGGAAACCCACTTTCACCTTGTTTATGCATCATTTCCCTTTCATTTCTCATTATTTACATCCACGAATACAATCGACCTCCGTTCCACAATAAGGGATTCAAGTTCGAGTGCTACTCTCTGGGCCATCTATCTTTATCATTCGTCACGTTTGCCAAATTTATTTGTGTTCGTTTGTGTTCGTGAACCGTTCGCGAACACACTCTCCTTAATGAACGAACACGAACATAAAATCTCGTTCGGTAAGTGTTCATGAACCGTTCGTGAACACATTTATTTCCTTAACGAACGAACACGAACAAGGCCTTGTTCGTGTTCGTTCGGTTCGTTTACAGCCCTACTTATAAGGGTTTTTGCTTGTAGTGAATGATATAGTCCAATACGACCCTTAGAGGAGGTACCTTCAATACGACCCTGAATTTATGGTACTTTTTGCACGACACAAAATTCGTTAAAAATGGTTCTTTATATTGGATTATATCATTTATTGGACTATAACAATGATATAGTCCAATACTTTATTATACAACGTAAAGTTTTTTTTTTAACGACAAATTTGGATCACTGTCAGACTACTAGAGTATCATTGTGCAGGATCTGTTGGTCCTAAAGCCTTATCACATCCCAAAGATGTCACTAAGCTATAAAGGCATGGGATATACAACGTAAAGTTCATTTAAGTTATGGTGCATTCATTTATTACACGAAATAAAATCCAATAAAATATGGTCCTCATTTAAATTATGGTACTCTTATCTGTTACACGAAATTAAATTCATTAAAATATGGTCCATAAGGTCACTCGGGGTGGTTCACTAGTGATAAAATCTATCACTCACAAACACCAATCAAGTTCCGCCATGTCATCAACCATTTTTCCATCACTCACAACCTTTTTTAGGCGGGGTGGTCATCACTCACCACCACACCCAACAATTTCCCCCCAACCAACAAATACCCTCACAAAAAACAACCTTCACGCGTTGAAAATATCACGAAATCGGGATTGCGTTATACTATAACGCGTTATAACATGCATGCGGGGTGGGAACTATCGGTTTTCCACGCGTTATAAATGCCATCACGGCACCACCCCGTCCTCCCTAAGAACTTTTAATATCAAAACAGCTCATTGCTAATATTTTGAATTTGATAGGACTAGAAACCACTTCACTTTTTGGTTTGATGGTTAATCGGCATAGTATGGTTAAAATTAGATAGTCTTATACTAAAAAAAAAAAAAGAACTATAAAAACTTAAAGAAACCGGTCCAATTCAGCTGGATTTTGACAAAATTTTTGGACTGGCCTAAAAAGTTTGGTTTTGATTAATTGAGTGAGAATTTTTATAACATGAAATCGTGCCGGGCACATCCCGTTCAGGCGCTTCAATTCTTGGCTGGAAACCCCCGGGTTCTTGGACTTGATCAAAGTATGCTGTCTATCTTTTGTTTTTAATGGGCCAGCTGACATGGCCTTGGCAGTGAAGCTGCGTTGGCTAAAAAATAACATAAAGGCTTGGTTGAAGAGAGAAAAGTTACAATCAGATGGAGTTTATGAGGCTAAAAAGAATCGTGTTCGCTTCCTAGAAAATTTAGCCGAGGAAAGGGAGCTACTAGCCAACGAACTGAATGAAAGGGCCGAATGTATTAATTCTATTATGGAGGTGGACCGAAGGAAACAGATGGATGCTCGGCAGAAATCCCGAGCTAGGTGGGCTCTCGAAGGAGATGAAAATTCGGCTTTTTATCATAATGTGATTAATGGTATTATGATAGATGGAGTGTGGGTCACGAACCCGGTGGAGATAAAAGAACATTTCTTCGATTTTTTTTCAAAGCAATATGTGGAACCTATGTTGTCCAGACCTAAGATTATATGTCAAAACGTGGCTGCCCTTTCAGTCGACGAAGCTGATCAGCTAGTTATACCCTTCACGGCAGTAGAAATTAAAGATGCTATTTGGGGATGCGTTGGGGATCGTGCACCGGGCCCGGATGGGTTTAACTTCAAATTTATCAAAAGGAATTGGGAGTTTTTTCAAGCTGATTTCATGAGGCTCTTTCAGGAATTTTTTGTCAGAGGGTCTATCAGTAAGTGTTGCACTTCTTCCTTCCTTGCTCTCATTCCAAAAGTGAAAGACCCGTCTTCTCCATCTAACTTCCGGCCCATTAGTCTGATCGGGGTAATCAATAAAGTTATTTCGAAAGTTCTGGTTAACCGCCTTAGGAAGGTCATCAGGAAGTTAATTTCGGAGGAACAATCTGCCTTCCTGGCAGGTAGGAATATCACGGATGAACCTCTCATCTTAAATGAAGCTATCGCATGGTTAAAGAAATCAAAAAAATCGGGTTTGATACTTAAAGTGGACATCAATAAGGCATACGACTCCCTAAATTGGAATTTTCTGGATTTGGTTATGGAACATATGAACTTCCCGGCTCGTTGGAGAAATTGGATCTTGGCTACTCTTATATCGGCTAAGTCCTCGGTGTTGGTAAATGGTTCCCCGACTAGGGAGTTTGAGTGTACACGTGGGTTGCGGCAAGGAGATCCCCTCTCTCCCTTCTTATTTGTGATTGCCATGGAAGCCATGTCCGGTATTATGAAGAAGGCGACTACAGAAGGAATCTTTAAAGGTCTAAGGTGTACAAATTCTGGTCCTATTCTTACTCACCTTATCTATGCAGATGATGTGGCCTTTATTGGGGAATGGAATGGTGAAAATATTCTCAATATTCGCAGAATTTTGAGATGTTTTTATCTTGCTTCTGGGCTTAAAGTTAATCTCTCCAAGTGTACCTTGTTTGGTGTAGGAGTGAACGACACGACCGTGCAGCAATGGGCGGATCGGCTGAGTTGTAGTAAAGGTTCTTTTCCTTTTAAACATTTGGGATTGGTGGTCGGTGCAAATATGAACCTCATTTGTAATTGGAAACTGGTAATAGAAGTTTTTAAGTCCCGGTTATCACTTTGGAAGGCAAAACATCTATCATACGGTGGAAGAATTACATTACTCAAATCGGTTCTAAATTCCTTACCGACGTATTTTTTCTCGTTGTACAAAGCACCGGCAAAAGTCTTGGATATTTTGGAAAGATGTAGGAGAACTTTCTTTTGGGGCGGCTCGGATGAAAATTCGAACATGAGTTGGATGGCTTGGGAAAATGTTATAGCTCCAATCGAATATGGCGGATTAGGCTTTGGCTCACTCCGCGATGCCAATTTGGCTATGTTGTCGAAATGGTGGTGGAGATTTAAGACCGACAAAGACGGATTATGGAGGAGGGTCGTTTGGGCTATACATAATAACAATCGATCTTGGGCGGCCATACCGGCGAAGATTTCAATTGCAGGCCCCTGGAAGCAAATTGTTGGGATTCAAGAACCTTTAAATCGTATAGGCGTAAACATCCAGCATTCTATAAGGTGTAACGTGGGTAGCGGCTTAACTGTAGCTTTCTGGATGGATAACTGGGTTGGAAATCAACCTCTTTATCTCGCTTTTCCACTGTTATTTGCAATGGAATTAATAAAAACTTGCTGGATATCGGATCGGGTGTATTGGGATGCGAATGGGCTTAATTTAAATTGGGCCTGGAATCGACCGGTATCAAGTCTGGAGGAAGCAGTGGAGCTCCAGAATATTTCGGCTCTTCTTACTGGGTATAACTTTGGGCCGGGCCTGGATCGATGGGTGTGGAGCCCAAACCCGACAGGTGAGTTTTCGGTAGCAAACATAAAGAACATTGCAGCAATACACGGCAGATCGGTTCATGCTTATCCATTCTTTTGGAATAATTTTGTTCCAAAAAAGGTTGGGATAGTCTCGTGGCGGGCGATTATGGAGAGGCTTCCTACTCGAGCCGCTTTGGCAGCCAGAAACATCGAAGTGGGGGATCCAAGTTGTCCATTCTGTGGTGAATATGTCGAAACTTGTGATCATATATTTGCGGCCTGCCAGTTTGCTCAGGTTGTTTGGATAGTAATTGCTCAGTGGTGCAAAATTCCTCCTGTCATTGCTTTCAGTCTCAAAGATCTCCTGGATGCACATCTTATGGTGGTGGGTTCCAAAAAGAAAAAGAAAGTTTTTAGCGCTATTTTCCAGGTCGCTATTTGGAGTATTTGGAAGATGAGGAATGAGATAATCTTTGGAAACGAATACCCAAATATCTCTAAAGTGGTGGAACAATCCAAATCGATGAGTTTTCTTTGGATAAAACATCGGTTGAAATCACTCGACTGGACTTGGGAGGAGTGGAAAAATTTTAGGATTGTATTGTAATATGTCGTTTTGATTGTTTTTTGGCGGTGTATGTTGGTGAAACAATGATGTATATTTGGTGTCTAGCATCTTGCTAGTTGTTTGAATAAAATTTTGTTGGCCGTTCAAAAAAAAAGATCTTCGAAAGTACAATCCCCCACTTGTGGCCTAGTGGTAGGAGACTTGGGTTTTCCAATGGAGACTCAAGTTCAATTCTCACTTGTGTCATATTTGGGTGGATATTGGGCAATGATGGTGACAAACCCACCGAGGGGGGTTCGATCCTGAGCCGCACCCCGGTTTTCATCCGGCTGTTACTTTAGCGAGCCAACTCGTGTGGAGGCAGTACGGTTTCCGGGAGAACGCCGTAACCAAGTCTGGCCAACCCAGCGCGGGCCCGGTTAAGACAACGTAAGTCTGGGCAGACTTGGCTAGGGCCGCCGATTAGGCGGTGTGACATTGGGTCACTCAAAAAGAAAGTCACCGTTCAAAAAAAAAATCTTCGAAAGTACAACAAAAACTTTAGGTAAAAAAAGATACCGACTAATATCTTACCTAGTAAGTATTATAGAGTTTACGAAAAAGTAGGCTAAAAAATTAATTTCACAAAATCGGCTAAACTAATAACTTGTATGTATTATAATAAAAATTACAAGTTATGTATTATAATTAAAAATACTTATATGTATTATAATTGTTAGATTCATATAGAAAAAAAAAACTTATATGCATTATATAGACGATAAAAGTATCTTTTTTATTAAAATTATATGGAAAAAATGTTAATTTCAATACATCGAGTCGATTCAGTTTACCCGACCCAGCCAAACCGTAAAACAAACCGATTCACTTCCAACCCGACCAATTTAGCAAGGTTTTTTTAAACATTGAGGAGGGTGCTACTAAAAATCCAAAGACCTTAGCAGCGTAACTAGCCACCAAGATATGCCATATGTCCCAAATGTTGAGGTGGATAAGTATGAAACAAATTCTAGCAACTATAAAACACATGTTTGCCACCCCGTTGAAAAAATTGAAAAAAATATGATGCAACATAAAAATTTGTTTTATAAACAATATAGTGATATCATACTCAAACTAAAAGAAAAAAAAAATCGATTTTACGATACAAACCAAAAAATAATGACACATAAAAATTTGCTTACGTGAAACCAGAAAAAGTAAAAAAAAAAAAAAAAAAAAACTAAGTGGTTATTACCCTTTTTCCCTCTTTTGGCTATAAAAAATTTCTTACACCTCCAACTCTTCAAATATATTCTTTAAATATATATTTATACGCACATGAGTATGTATGCGTGTAGAGAGAGAGGTGTTCCTTTTAAAACAAACTAGTGTAATTCTCCAGCGTGTTACTGTGGGAATTTAGTTGTTACCGATATATCGATTCGGTTCATTACGATATCGGTACGTTACCATACTTGGTATAGCAACAAAAAAAAAAAAAACAAAAACCAAAGTCTTGATATGTCGACACGTATTTGATATCGATCGCAAGGTTGCTCACGTGGAACCGGTTCGGCTTGCCACGACAGTGGTACATTAGCAGCACTGGCTATCACTTATGATTAAAAAAAACACTTTATTTTGAATACAACTCCGTATCATTTCAGTTCGTCAAGGAACAAAAAAATCACTTGTATTTAACCCGTTCGATTTTGAACAAACATTTACCCTAAAATGAATAAGAAAATAGGCATGTCTAAATGAAAAGCGAAAAACACTATATTTATTTGGGGTAAAATGAAAGGTAACATTTAAGACTTTATATTTGGTTTGATTAAATAATTAATACATTGTGTAGATTGGTTTGATTAAATAGTTGATAAGTTGTGTAGATAAGGCCTTTCTTTTTATAGGCTACTAGGGGGAACACCCGTGCGATGCACGACATGCATAATAGTTATTGTTTTTTCCTGGAACGACGACTGATACAGATAGTGCGTGACACGGTACGTAAGTGCGAATATAGTATAGATTTTTAAAACAAAAACCGGTTTTTTTAAAGTTAGCCGTTTGACCATGGTTATTTTGACCAAAGTCCACTCCTCGTTCGGCGCTTTGTGGTAGCACTACCAGTAAAAAAAGGCCCAAAACGCTCGAGGGTACAGTGTTCCCCCGCGTTTTTAAGACGCTTTGAGAGAGGTTTGCGCCCCACCACATGTGGTCTCACAAAACTTCAAATCTATGGACGTGTGGTTTCTCAACCGTCTTCAAAAGACGTCACAGTTTTCAAATTTTTTTATTTTTATTTTTTCTTTTTCATTGTTTTAGATGGTGTAAAATAGATGTTAAATATATATATTATACTACATACACATATACATATAAATTCAGTTTTGACATCTAAAAGTCAAATTGCAGGTTTTGTTCCCTTTTATAGATAAGAAAGCAGTTTATTATTTATTACTAAAATGTTGTATTAAGTTTATTCTGCAACATATTCTTTATAAACTATGCTTACCTTGACATAACCTAATAGCTATATTTCCTTATTAGAAGTCTCTGATAATTGAAAATTAGTACATATTATTACCTTGCTGGTGAACACATTTACTCTATGTTTAGGGAACAATTTGATTAGGTTACTGATACTGAATTGAATATCACACCAAATTACAATAGCAGTTTATATTGCTACTATTCACCCAAATCAAGCACCTTAAATAAGTCAGTGTTTCTCTATATTCAAAAAACGAACTATAACTGACGATTATTAAATTGCAACAGTCAATTCAATCCAAATACTGCAATAGAAACATAAAATCTACCACAATTCGTTGGTTAATCACGTATAGTTCTTAATCGATTAGAATAAAAAAAAGGAAATATACTCACCGTAACTTAAAATCAGGAAGAAGGCGAACAAAGGGGCGGAGTTTTTCGAAATCAATGACCCCTGTCTTTCATTGTTATTCCTTGAATGAGGTAAGCAAGACCCCATACTACACACTGCATACACATACATAAAAATTGGGTTCTATATTATTTGTATAAACACTGATTGGAAACCCTCACATTGCATTTGATGAAACCCTAATCAATATAAACACACACACTAACACTCACGAATCGAATCGAATTTATAAAAGGAAAAATTCGGGCTGTTTTTACCTCTTGCTGCTCCAAATCTTCATTACCATACATTATCTTCATCTTAGAGATATAGATATTGCACTTAAAGGTTGCTGGAGAGTCGGAGGATGATGTGTAATTAAAGGAGCAAGTAAATGACCCATTTTGATTCCAATTGAAGTTGCAGACTGATGGAGAGCCTGTGCAGGAGATCAATCGAAGATATATGTCTGAGAATTGTGTGCCAAATCGATGAAGATCTTCAATTGGGGAGAGTTAATTACGATTCCAATTGAGTTGCCGATTGATGGAGAGCCTGATGGCGAGCCTGTGCAGGAGATCAATCGAAGATATATGTCTGAGAGTTGTGTGCCTAATCGATGAAGATCTTCAATTGGGGAGAAGTTAATTATGGATTGGAGAGCATATATTGAGAGGCGAAGGATGAATATCACGAACTCCAAAGTCCCCACAAACGCCAGTTAAACAACCCTTTCACTTCCGGAAGTCCTCTTCTCGCCGTTGCATCCGTCTCAACCATCAAAATACGATCCAAGGGCTAAAAAGTGGTTCCTAATTATGCAATGATTATCATTTGAACCTTATTCCATGAGACTTGAGGTAAGATGCAAGGAGCATTCTTTTGAGTTTTAAACCATCTATAATTAAGTTTATTATTTAATCATTATTGTTGCAATTATTAGGTATTATAGATAATAATACCCCATGAAATTACCTTTTAGTAATTTTCGTTTCTAATTGGTTAGCATCTTTTAAGTTTTAAAACCATTTATAGTTATAATTAAATTCATAATAACGTTGATTAAGTTTTTTTATATTTAATTATTATTATTATTATTATTATTATTTTTATTTCATATGATGTTCATCAACTATGTGATAAAATTGCAAAAAAGGTTGTAACCTTATTTGTATGATGTTTAGCAATTACTAAACCAAATAATAATGACTTAATTATAAAATTCAATCAAGTAATCGGTTACGGAGAACTTGAAACGGAAAAGCAATGTAAATATGAGGAAGGTGATGATGTTCAACTAAGTCAAATGATTTAATTCTTTATCAAGTATTTAACAATACTTAATTTATAAAGTTATCAATTTAATTGTATTTATCAATTTATACTTATGTAGAAAGACTAATTTGTCCATTTACTAACTTCATTGAGTTGTTGTACTATAAGCATAATATGTTGCAATTATTTAAATTTGGTTGGAACCCTTGTGAAATGCTTTATACGATAGTATAGATAAACGCAATCAATTTAAATCTTTTGCGCGGGTTGAAAACATCCGAGCCCATAAAGTTTGCTGCCCAATCCTGTCAAACAATACCTCCTCAAATATTTCTCTATATTGAATTTATTTGAGGAAAGGTGTGTTCTTTTATACCCATTTCAACATTTATTCGAAAAAACTTTGGTTTATTTCTTAAAATATTCAAATGGGATAACAGTTTTCTTTTACATAATCTATGAGTTTATATTGATGTTTTATTATGTTTGTGGTGATTTAGTGGTTTTTTTTTTCAAATTATGATTTTATATTACATATAAAGTATACACACAGGTTATTGGATACAAAAAGACAGACACTTCATACTTCATCAAGGTACCCTTGCATGACTATAGTATCAATTAAATAACACAAAAGCATCATATGTTTAAAAAAATAGTAAAGTAGAAATTAAAAAAGGAAATACCAATAGGCCAAATAAATGTCTATCTTCAAATGAATAACTTTTCTCGTACCCACCCTTTTACACCTCCATATACATGAAGCTGCAAAAAAGGAAAAAGACTATAAATTTATGAACAATTAAACAATACATTGGTAAATGGTTCCAGATACTATAGTCATGCAAGGGTACCTTGATGAAGTATGAAGTGTCTGTCTTTTTGTATCCAATAACCTGTGTGTATACTTTATATGTAATATAAAATCATAATTTGAAAAAAAAAACCACTAAATCACCACAAACATAATAAAACATCAATATAAACTCATAGATTATGTAAAAGAAAACTGTTATCCCATTTGAATATTTTAAGAAATAAACCAAAGTTTTTTCGAATAAATGTTGAAATGGGTATAAAAGAACACACCTTTCCACCAAGATAAATAAATTTCATATCAACTTATCTCTTTCTTATCTCTTTCTTTTCGACTCTAACTCGCACAATAGTAGACAAAGGAGTTGATGTTGAGTGAAATGGTGAATTTATAGCAATGATAGGAGATTCCTTAATCGATCAAATTTATTACATATTGATTGAAATTGGACATTTGGAGTGCTTTTGCGGTTTATCCCAATAGGTTTCGTTTATTAATTGCATTTAAGTACCGAACTTATTATTGTATTATTATAATTAATTGTGATTATATTCTCATTTAATTATTTTTTTATTTTTTAATATTAATGTAGAAAGACCATTTCACCCCTTACTAACATCATTAAGTTGTTGTACCATAAGTATAAAAGATTGTAATTACTTAAATTTGGTTGGTATCCTTATGAAATGCTTTATAATATAGTATAGATAGATAGATAGATATAGATATAGATAATTTTTTTTTATTTTTTAATATTAATGTAGAAAGACCATTTCACCCCTTACTAACATCATTAAGTTGTTGTACCATAAGTATAAAAGATTGTAATTACTTAAATTTGGTTGGTATCCTTATGAAATGCTTTATAATATAGTATAGATTAGGTTCTAGCATTAATGTACTGTACTATATGTTAATATGGTGTTTCATGCATTGCTTTGTTGCAAATTGTGTTGTTTTATTTGTAAATTATTATTATTATTTATAATAATCTAATTAATTTAGCCAAAATCTTGTTAATAATATATTAGAATATATATATATATATATATAGTTATTTTAATACTTTTATTATTTTAATATTATAATAATAATTCCTTTTTTTACTGTTTAACTTTAATTTAATGATTTTTTAGTATCATGGGGTGGGATAAGCTTGGTGTCAACCGGTACTGGTATCGAAAATACCGGTACGGTCTTGTTTGGTATCGGTACAAATAGTAATTTTAATATTTTAATAATATATATAGTTTTTAAATATTTTTATTATTTTAATATTATAATAATAATTCTTTTCTTTACTTTTTAACTTTAATTTAATGATATTTTTATGATACTTATGATCTTTCGGTTTAAATTTTATCTTAATCTATTAAATTCTGATACTAATATCATGGATAAGTTCTTCATATTTGATATCATTTGGATCCCTTTACCTATTTTTTTTATTATATGTTTTCTTTGAAAATATATTGTTGTGTTTTTATTACGAATTATATTTGAGCTACTTTTAATATACTAGTTACTTCGAAATTTAAATTTATGGTTACCTTGTCAAAGATCATTTTATAGAATAATCATAAGTTTGGAATAATTATCTTTAAACCAATTATTAAAACAAATTAAGATCAAAGTTAACTTTAAACTAATCTACCTTTATCTATAATATATTATTTAGTATAATGTGTTATTGATTGATATTAATTTTAATGATTATTGATATATAATTATTTTATTTTATTTTTTATCTTATCTCTTATTTATTTAATGTAAATTAAATGCAATTAATAGGATTTTTATAGGATGATGCATTTAAAACAACCATAAATTTTGGTTTTAAAATAGAACATATAACTAAACTTTAGAATATATATAGATATAGATATTGTAATTTCATGTATGTAATTTAAAACACTATTCATCATTATTATTATTATTATATTATTATTATTATATATTAATATTAATAAACAGTGATTTCAGGTATGTAATTTAAAACACTATTCATCATTATTATTATTATTATATTATTATTATTATTATTATATTATTATTATATATTAATAAACAGTTATTTTAATATACTATAATAATATATTAATATAATAATAATAATAATAATAATAATTATTATTTTCTTTACTTTCTAAGTTGGATAAGCTTGGTGTCAATCAATACTGGTATCGAAAATACCGGTACGGTCCGGTTCATTATCGTTAGACGAAGGTAAAAATCGGCACCAGCCTGATACAGAAAACGCCAAAAGTCGGTATCGAATTTAGTTTGAAAATCTTTTAATGAATAGTGTTTTAAATATTATAATAATATATATAGTTTTTAATTACTTTTATTTTTTTCTTTACTTTTTAAGTTGGATAAGCTTGTGTCAACCGATATTGGTATCGAAAATACCGGTACGGTTATCGATACATGAAGGTAAAAACCGGCACTAGTCTGGTACAGAAAACGCCGAAAGTCGGTATCAAATTGATTTTGAAAATCTTTTAGTTCGACTGATACAGAAATCGCCAAAAGTCGGTACCGAATTGAGTTTGAAAATCTTTTAATGAATAGTATTTTAAATATTATAATAATATATATAGTTTTTAAATACTTTTATTTTTTTCTTTACTTTTTAAGTTGGATAAGCTTGTGTCAACCGATATTGGTATCGAAAATACCGGTACGGTTATCGATACAAAAAGGTAAAAACCGGCACTAGCCTGGTACAGTAAACGCCGAAAGTCGGTATCAAATTGATTTTGAAAATCTTTTAGTTCGACTGATACAGAGAAAACGCCAAAAGTCGGTAGCGAATTGAGTTTGAAAATCTTTTAATGAATAGTGTTTTAAATATTATAATAATATATATAGTTTTTAAATACTTTTATTATTTTCTTTACTTTTTAAGTTGGATAAGCTTGTGTCAGCCAATATTGGTATTGAAAATACCGGTACGGTTATCGATACATGAAGGTAAAAACCGGCGCTAGCCTGGTACAAAAAACGCCGAAAGTCGGTATCAAATTGATTTTGAAAATCTTTTAGTTCGAGAAATTCGGTACTGCTACTCGGTACCATTTGCTCATCCCTGATCACGGGTACCGTACGTATAACAACGGTATCATGCAACTTTTTTGTTGATTTTCTTCAACTTTTAATAATTTCTTTTTTTAGTTTTAGGGGTAGGGATGAGCTCGGTGACAACCAATACCGAATCGGTACTGCTACTGAAAATACCAGTTAAGGTACCAGTATATGAAGGTAAAAAGTGGTAGCGAACCGGTACCAGGAACGCCAAAAGTCGTACCGAATTGGTACTTAAGATATTTCGGTTCAAGAAATTCGGTACCGGTAGCTAGTACCATTTCCTCATCTCTGACCACATGTTTCATACGAATAACATCATTACCATACAACTTTTTTGGTTGATTTTCTTTTGGTTATATTTTAGTGTTTTTTTCTATATTTTCTTTTTATTCTTGTCAGCTGTTCCGTGCGCAATACACTCGTAATGATTTCGAAACACATGTAAACATAGACTAAACAACAAATTACGTTCGCCGCAACGCGGTGATAGTAAAAAACTAGTTAGTTGTAATTGTAATTCATATGTATAATATAATATAATAATAGATAAATAAAACTATTTACGTTTATAATACAGCGAGTGCCGATGTTTAACATCATTTTTTTTAATTTTTGCGACCACCCTTAAACAGTCGCAAGTTTTGTGACTGATTTGCCACCCTGTTATATTTCAATTTGCACATATTTGCAACTGATATTTATATTTTAACTTGGATTTATTGTTTTTTTTTTTGATGATTTTTGTGACCGAAACTAGATGCTTTGAAAAACTTACGAATGGTTTGCAACAAGTTCTTGTCGGTCGTTAGTTTTGCGACTGTTTTAATTTTGGTCGTAAGTTGGTTGCTAAAATTGCAACCGTTGTTTTTTTAGCAAGTTTCGGTCGTAATTTCTCAGTTTTAGCAAGTTAAATATTCTTAAAAATTTGTTTGGAAACTTTTTTCTAGAATTTATTTTGCAAATCATACAAAATTTTTATACATATTATTAAAATCAATGGTCTGAGTGAGCAATGTCACGTGCCATGTGGCATTGTTTCATTGGTTATTTTTGTAACTTTCGATTCACGTAAACACATTTTTAGGTAATCAACTAGGGTTGTTAATGAGTCGAGCCGAGCCGAGCCAGAGTAAGCTCGGGCTCGGCTCGATTATAAACCGAACTGGCCCGGCTCGGCTTGGATTTGAAACTGAGCTGAAAATCTAAGCTCGGGCTCGGCAGTAATAAACCGAGCTGGCTCGGCTCGGCTTGGTTTAGCTCGATTTTCAAAAGAAAAAATATATATAGCTCTCAAATTTAGTAGCCTGAAATAGTATTCAATATTTCAAAAAAACATATTCAAAATAAGTTTATCCTAATACATTACGAGCCAAAATCATGTTCAACAACGAAAAATAAGTTTTAAATTTCAATGAAATACAATATTAGTTCGTTAGCAAGGTAATTAAGATTTAAATACGCTATGGATATCAAATTACAAGCCTAAATACATATAAATACTAACAAGTTTTTTTGTAATTTATTATAATGTATATAAAAATAAATATATTATAAAGAAAATAATCCGAACTAAGCCGAGCTGAGCTACCAAGCGAGCCAAACCGAGCCAATTCGGCTCGTTACGAGCCGAGCCGAGCTGGCTCACTTTCTAACCGAGCCGAGCTGGCTCGGCTCACTTTCAAACTGAGTCATATCGAGCGAGCTTTTTCCGAGCTAAATCCGACCGAGCTTCGAGCGAAGTCCGAGCTGCGAGCTTTTTGGACAGCCCTAAATCAAACCCAGATTGTTACCAAAGGCTAATAGCGTATGCTTTTGAAAGTTTTATCAAGTGTCAAATTTGCTAACAAACTTTTTAATCATAATTAATGGTTTTTTGCAGTCTATTTTTGCCATCACGTAGTGAATATGCTTCTATGGTGTTGTTTGTTTTTTCAGAGATAAAACGTATGTAGTCTGCGGACCACATCTGCAAACATCTGTAGCAGAAGAGGTGGACCAAACCTCTGCAGTCTGCAAGAAGAAGACTGTTTGTTTTTTTAACTTCTACAAGCTACTGAAATATAAATAAACGGATATATTAAACTTAAACAGAGTTTATAATAAATTTTCACTTCATTTTAAAACATTCCAACAAATCACCTCAAGAACAATTCAACTTCTTACAACTTCTTGACTGCGGATCCGCCGGAGAAGATGAACCAGTACTGCTACGCTGCCGTGTGTACACCGGACTCTCTGTCAACTATGACATACAAAAGCACTTATCAAACATCCAAACTTTCAGAATGTGTTAACTGTTGATCAAAAATCCATAATAGAATAAAAAAAATCAAATTATATATCACACCAAATCAAAAACCCAAAAAGAAAATCAAAATATAACCCACCTATCATGAAAATATAAGATAAACCCTTTCTTAAACCCTTCTATATCTTGTTTTTGGGTCAATTAGTCAAATCATTCAAAGTATTCAGCCAACGGAAACCCTAAACTAGTTCTAAACCAAACGGGTAACTAAACTTAAGAACATATTAATAAAAATGTGAACTTTATATTCCAAATCACACATAAATATATAAATAAATTTTGGGAGATTATGAAGAGTTAACAAACCTCTACAAGAAGGCGCCTTGAACCCATTTCGATTCAGAGAAAACTCAACTGAAATAATATTGCAGGATTCTGCAAAAAAGTTGTTGAATTTGTGGGGCAGGAGAGGTGGTGGCTGTGGCGAGACGGGGTGTGGGAGGAGAGGTGGTGGCAACGGTGGTGTTGGAGGAGAGGTGGTGGCTGCAGGGAAGAAGACGGTGGTGGAGGAGAGGTGTGGAGGAAGGGTTAGGGTTTTCTTGAAGAGGTGTGTTTTGTGATATTAGAAAAAAATGTAGAAGAGGTTAAAAGAGGGAGGTCCATGTCTGCACCAAAAAGAGGTCAGGCAGACCTTTTTAAATGTTATGTCTTCGAGAAAACAAACACTCTATAGACTCAAACGTCTGCGCGTGGTCTGCGTGGGGCAGACATAAGAGGTTTTGAAGAGATTTTCACAAAAAACAAACACCCCCTAAGCATCTATAAAGACATTTCATAACAACTTTTCTTTTTTTTTTTAAAGGATATTCACACGTCATCAAATGAAAAGATACGTATTACCTTTGTCGATTTTATAAAGTTGTTTGAAAAATTAAGTTATAAAATTAAAATGTACGTTTTGTTTTGTAAAATTAGCGGGTTCACTTTCTTATACGAAAAATTTATCTTTGGAAGTTTGAGTTATTTTGAATTCGCTATATGCCACACGTTAGAGCCACATCACCACCCTCCTTAATATTTCACCTAATCCTTTAGGGTGTCCGGAGTGGGCGGCAAACCCACTCGGCAAAGCGGTTTACCGCGCGGTAACACCACCGCCGGTGGGTTTTTGCCGATCGATAAACATGGTGGGGCGGTAAACGTTTGCCGATGCGGGGTTGTTGTTTGTGAGAGATGATTGTCAGCTTTTGCTTGATATGTTTTTTTTAATAATAGTTTACCTAATCCAAATGTCTAACCATTGGCAACACTTTTCAGCATAGTTTGAATGACATGACACACTCTCATTGGTTAATTTTGAAGTTTACCGCTTTTAAGTGTTTAACTACTCTCTATACCCTTAAACTATTTTATACCCATCATTTATCATGTTTTTTTTAATGCATACATATGTGTTTCTCTTCTAATGCGGTCACCACGATGTGGTTAATTGGGAAGCCGTGGTGCAGCTATCCAGGTGCGGCATTCCCGCTTGGGGTTGGTGTCCACTTCAATTAATTATCAAACATTACAAATTTAGAAAATCAACAAATATTAACATATTTAAGCAAAATAAAATCCGCTTGTTATAACAATTTAAATAACTCGAACTCAAATATTAACATATTTAAGCAAAACAAAATCCGCTTGTTATAACAATTTATATAGCTTCTTTTCTTTCTTTGGTCACCCTGATTCGGCCAGTTCTCGAGAGCCTTCCCACTTACTTTTTTTCTCTTTATCGTGCACCGGTTAAGGTGGTGGAAGATCTGGAATCTCTTATTAGAAGGTTTCTTTGGGGAGGCAATTCGGAGGAAAAGAAACTTCACTGGGTTGCGTGTGATAGAGTCGCTTCCCCGAGGAAGATGAGAGGTTTGGGGCTTCATAAGCTTAGGGATGTGAACACGGCTTTGCTTGCGAAGTAGGGCTGGAGATATAAAAATGAGAAGGATAATTTGTGGGTTAATTAGGGTTATTGAAGCGCTTCATGTTAGTGGGTCCGAGTGGGATTTTTTCCGGCGAAAAAAGCTTACGAAGGTGTTTGGTGTAACATTGTCTCGGTTCTCAAGAAGCCGGTTGTGGATAACTTGCCTATCCGCAGCTTGTTTAAAGGAATGGTTGGTAGGGGTGATAGCATTATGTTTTGGCTTGACCCATGGTTATTCGACGTTCCGTTAAAAGACAGGTTTCCTTCTCTTTTTCATTTAGAGGTGGTGAAAACTTGCAGTGTGCGTGATCGATTAGAGGGAGAGGGGCTGTGGTTATGGAGACACGATCCGGTTTCTGAAGATGAAGGGGTTGAATGGCAGAATTTAGCCTCGGCTTTGAGCTCGGTGAGTTTATCTAGCAATCCTGATAGCTGGAGGTGGGTTGGTTCTGGTTCAGAGGGCTTCTCGGTTGCGGCTGTGAAAAAACTTATTGATTCGAAGAGGGATTACAGTAGTCGTTATGTCATGGAATGGTGTAAGTGGGTTCCGATTAAATGTAATATTTTCGCTTGGCGTGCGGATATAGATTGGATTCCGACGGTCGAGGCCTTAGCCTTGAGGGGGGTTGATGGTGGCCGACGGAGAGTGTAGACATTGCAATGCCAGTGCTGACTCTGTGGTGCACATCTTTACAGCCTGTCCTTTAGCTTTGGGTTTATGGGAAAGAATTAGTTTCTGGTGTCGGGTCATGAATTTCTTTGTTTTTTTCGTTTAGAGACTTGCTTGAAGTCCATGCTTCGGGTAATAGGGGGCCGGGGGAAAGAAAGGCTCTGCAAGGTGTTGTGATCGCGGTTTGTTGGCCTTTGTGGAAGGCTAGAAACAACCTTAGATTCAACGGAAAGAGGAGTAGTGTTGATGACATCTTTAGCGAAGTTAGGCGGTTAGTTTTATGTGGTTTAAGCATAGGGCCAAGAGAGGCAAGTTCAATTGGGGGGATGGGTGTAAATTTGTGAATATGTAATTGTTCGTTTGTTTTCCGTCCCGGTTTGCGCGTTCGGTGTTGTTTTTAATGAAGTTTTCGTTTAAAAATACATATATATATATATATATATATATATATATAGGGGCTGGTTAACGTACAAATGCGCTTATCGTACATTACGTACGCTACAATCTCAGCCGTCAGATCATCTTCCCGCATTGAAAATCGCATGTGAAATTGAATTACCACATGCGAAATTGTTACCAAAATTATCACATGCGAAATTGAATTACCACATGCGAAATTGTTACAAAAAAACAACCTGTTATTTCATCAAAATTATCACATGCGAAATTGAATTACCACATGCGAAATTGTTACAAAAAAACAACCTGCTATTTCATCAAAATTATCACATGCGAAATTGAATTACCACATGCGAAATTGTTACAAAAAAACAACCTTCTATTTCATCAAAATTATCACATGCGAAATTGTTAAAAAAACATCTGCTATTTCATCAAAATTATCACATGCGAAATTATTACAAAAAAAACAACATGCGATTTTCATTGCGAGAAGATGATCTGACGGCTGAGATTGTAGCGTACGTAATGTACGATAAGGGAATTTGTACAGTACCCTTTACCTATATATATATATAGCTCGAACTCTCAAACAACGAATTTAAGATAACTCAAATTTTAGAAAGTGGATTCGCTAAACGAACCCCTAACGTTTACAAAACACGAATTATAAAACCTAGCTACTTTTTTTAATAATAATAAAATAACAATAATAATAATAACAATAATAATAATAATTTGTGGCTATGCTTATAGCTAAATAACAATGTAATACACTTCCAAAATAAAATTAAATAACAACGGACTAACAGTTTTCTAGAAAGTATACATCGTTAGTTGTTGTTTTTCATGCTTCCAACATACTATTGCTTAATTAAGCCTCTTGCCGACGAATTTATCAACTAAAAACATATGTATCTGGTGTCACTTTGGATCTTCTGCAACTTGCAACATACTGTCTACTCTCAGGTACATCAGTGTCGGTTTCCATGCATACTCTTGTCAAATAATTAGTCTGTTTGCTTGTTACAACCTCACATTCATCATCTGTTCCACCTTGATATATATATATGCATAATTCACAAGTACTCACACATGCGCGCAAAGCGCCAAGAACGTTGATGGCGGTGGCAGATCTCGTTTAATTAACAAATTTACGTGTGGAACAATTGTCACACCCCCAAAATCCATACGCGGAGTATCACCGCTTGGAGGCGTGACATGACCAGGATCAAGCCACCAATCATATTGAACAAGCATGTAAGTAAACTGTTGGATCTGAGTTTGGTTTTGATTGTATTTTATGTTTGAATTAGAATGAAGATGGATGAGTTGTGCAGCGGAATTAAGATGGAAACAAACTTTGCATACAATCAAACGAGAGTATTGCTTTTATCAAACACTTTTCACAAAGAACCGAAAGATTGAATTTCATTTCAACAACGATTACAATGCAATGTTTAATACAAACTCCCCCTCAGCCAGAGCTCAGTATTTGTTCGTGCAGAGAAGACGATTTTGCAAAGAGCTAATAGAACAGTACAGAGCACTGTTCTATTAATAGGCACTAGCAAACTACTGAGCATCTAAGCTGACGTCACCATGAAAGTGACATCTAACCTCCTAACAAACTCTAACCTCTGATCAATACAAACACTGCTATGCTAACTACTGCTATTACATTACATTACATAAAGACAGAATAAACAACTGCTGTATCCCTCCTCTGCTGTGAACCCAGCAGTACTTGTCCGGATCAGCAGTGCTTGACTCACGGCAATAGATTGATCAGCAGAGCTTTAGTCTTTCATCAGGTCTTTACTTGAACAGCAGTTGTGGGTCAGCAGTTTGCACGATCAGTAGATAGGAGGTCAGCAGATGTTGAAATCACTATCAAGGGGAGAGACTTGTATGTAACATCTGCTTATTCTGAATCCACTGCTCTGATCCAGTTTTGGCTTTTATTATCTGTTCCTCTGGTAGGGTTCAATCCTAACAATCTCCCCCTGGAACAGATAATGCCAAAACTCTTCATTATTGTGGAATTTTTTATTGCCTCATCAACAGTTCCCTTATTTGCCCTTTAAGTTGTAGTTCAAAGGTCAAGGCATCTGTATCATCATCATCCCTGCTAAGTGGAAGATCAAGGAGATCCTGCAAATCTTCAAGACTTAGGCCAAGTGCTTGTTCCCTTGATGTTTTCTTCACTTCTCCATCAGACCTGAACATAGTCAGTACATGGGTTTGTTTGTCAGTTTCTCACTTTAGTACTTTTGAGCCTAGTGGGTTTCTTGGCAGATTTTTATTTGAAGAGGTGTTTGGAGAAGCTGGCATATTCATGACTAGCTGAGCAGTACTTGCAGATTGTTCCAGTTCAAGATCTTCTTTCATTATTAATCTAATGCCCTCTTTTACAACAGCATTTCCAGCTTTTAGATCTTGAACTGTTTCAGCCCCTGACTGGTTTTGGCTCCTTCTTTTGTAGATGGCAACACCAGCTGGAGCAGTGGTTCTTTTGATTTGCAGCTTTGGTGGTCTTTTTGAGACCTCTGCTTTGGAGTAGTCAGGCTT
Organism: Helianthus tuberosus; assembly: GCA_030545235.1. NCBI lineage: Eukaryota > Viridiplantae > Streptophyta > Magnoliopsida > Asterales > Asteraceae > Helianthus > Helianthus tuberosus. The sequence goes on from JARYGA010058348.1 coordinate 31,541, forward strand.
TTTAGGAACTATTGGTTCTTTCTTTCTAAGTTCCTCCATCTTTTTGTAGGTAGCCCTGACCCTATCTTCTCCCCACTTTGTCACAGAATTCTTTGACCCATAATCAGCTGCTATCAGCTCCTCTTTCATTCTCTTCAACTCTAAGATCTTATCAGCTTCAAATTGTTTGAATTTTTCAGGAGGAGTCTGCTTGACCTTATTTTTGATCATTTATTGAATCCTGGCTGCCTCTTTTTCAAGCTCAGGAATGGTCCAGTTTTTGTACATGTGTTTCTCCCCCTTGTATTTCTTGTAGGTCATGATGTTCTCAATGTAGTCTTTTCTCAAGGACTCATCTGCCCTTTCTGAGATTTGCTGACATACATTTTTGGTAAATTGCTCCATAGCTCTGACCTGTGTGAGTAGAAACTGATAGTTTTGCTGAAATTCTCTATCAGATTTCCCTTGTTTATTTTTGATTGCGATATCCTCTGCTTGCTTGGCCTCGAGTTTCAAATATTCTTCAATATTGTTAGGCCTGGGATATCCTTCAACTGAAAGGATTTGATGTCTTCCCTAACTGCAATGAGTTCCAGAGGAAATGAGACACCAGCAGGAGGTAATGGCTTTAGAATTTGAGCTGAAGAGAAAGGCATGGGATTTGGAATTGTGACAAGTGACAGAGATTTTGAAGATGTTGGTGGTGGAGATGTGTCATCATCTTTTAGGATTAGCCTTTTCCTTTTTGTTTGAGGAGGGACTGATGATGCTTTGGATGGAACAGTGGAAGTAATTTGAGTGGCAGTGGTTTGTGATTGACTAACAGCTGTTGAAACAACTGGTGTTTCAACCACTGTTGTCATTACATCAGATGTTGTAACATCTGTTGTCTTCTGCTTTTTGGCAATAGGTGATGGTAGTGGTGTTTCTTTTGGTGGTGATGGTGATGGTAAAGCAGTGGTTGTGGTGTGTGTTGTAGTGATAACAGATGTTGAAACCTCTGAAGTACCAGCAGTAGTTGATACAGCAGGAGTTACAACAGCTGTTTGGATGGAAGTTTGATGCTGATGGCTTTTGGATGGTGGTTTTGGAATATGCTTTGGAATTCTGGATGGGATGGACTTAGGTTTCCTTTTTGGCTTAGGATTTTTAGTATCCTTTGACCCAGAACAACCCTCCGTATACAGCTCCATGAAAGCTCTTTTCTCCTCATTCCACCTTGAAATATCCTTTGCCACTCTATCCCTTTTTACACTTGCTACTCCTTCATCAAGTGCTTCTTGGGTAGCATCAACCTTTTTACTACCATCTGGCAAGGGAATTTTTCTGGTCATAGCATCCTTTTCTGGTTCAATGTAAAGACCATCATTTATTCCCTTCTTCTTCCACTCCTGAATTTTCTCCCCCTTTTTGGCATTATCGGGGGGAAGTTGATCAATAAAGAGAACAGTGGGAGGAGCAGTGCCAGTGGTTTCCAAGAAATGGGCCTTGATTGCCTTAATGTCTGCTTGAGTGTTCTTATACCTAGACTCCATTATGTTTCTCAGCTTTTGGACATGTAGTTCATGTTGCTGATCAGCCATTTCTTTTTGTTGTTGGAGAAAAGGTTGGAAAAGGTTCCAGAGCTCATTTGTAGCAGGTGCTTGTTGTGGAGCAGGTGCTTGAGGTGGAACAGTAGTGGATTGCATCTTTTGTACTGTCAACAACTGTTGCAGCATTTCTTTGATATCTGCAACTGAAGTATCCAGTTTATCAACACGTTTCGTCAATTCCAAATATTTTAAACCATCACCCAATTTAATGGGATCATCTGATTTCCCACTAGCAGTGGTTTTATCAGTGGTTGAGGTAGGGAGTGTACTCCAAACATTAACCACTGATGCCCCTTTTTCTTGGTACTGGGGTCTTCTCCCTTCAACACTTGACAATCTTTTGATGTTGCCAGCGGTAAAAAAGAATCCACTGGTAGATGTCAGAGGTGCTATGGAAGGAATTGCCTCCAAGGAAGTCTTATTGATGTAACCACTGTCCAAATGTAAACCAGTGGGTTCAACATTTGTAGTGCCTGCTTCACTTGGATTACCACCAAGAGTACTTGTAACTCAAGGGGTGTAACCTCCTCAGGTTGTGTTGGTGGGTTAGCAAAGATTGATACATCAGACCCAGTCATTTGTTGAGGTATGTTCTCATTGATAGGTGATTGAGAAGGACTGGTTAATGCCTGGTTCAAATCAATTGCATCCAACAGAAGTTTAGTAGGTGGGGGAATTGTGGATGTGATGTTTGGTGCAGAAAGAGAATTTTCCCCGGGCATTGGGCTGTGGATGATGGAAACAAATGAATCCAGAGCATCATGATGTGGAGTCCCTATGAGTACAACCTGTTCTTTTTGAGAAGATGCAGGAGGAGTTTTGGTTATGGGTTGAGATATTTGTACCAACTGCTGTGAGGAAGTAGCAGCAGTGGTTTCTTGTGACTTTTGTGTTGTCACTGGCACTAGCTCTGGTATCTCATCCTCCAGAGTTGCCTTTTTGATGGGTTTTGGGGGGTTTTTGAGATTTTCTTTTTGTTGGCTTTTTGGTGAGTGTAGGTGTGGGTTTCAAAGCAGTTGTTTTGCTACCTTGATCACCTTGAGCAGTGGGCTCAGCAGCAGATACCTGAGGAGCAGTGGTAGCTGCTAAATTCTGCTCAGACACCTCTGCTTGTGTTTTGCAAGGTGTTGACATTCTTGTAAAAGTTTTAGCAGTTAAGTTGTGCATTTGTAAAGAGTCACCTTGGTTTATTGCAGCAATATCATCCTTACTGAATTTCTTTTCAAAATAATAGCTTAGAAATCTTGGAAACAGTAAGAATGATTTTGTTTCAACATTTTTAACCAGATCATTAAAAATTTCCCGGGAATAATTAAAATTTTCTTCTTGAAGAATAGCATATCCCAGATTTTGAATTTTTAATGGTATTTCATTAAAAGCAGTGGTTTTGTTGGAAACACACATTAGAAGGGTATGAAATAAAAACCTTGTTGCAGAAGGGAAGTAACCTTTTTATAAGCTGTCCTTTTTTACTTCTGCATTATAACCTCTTTCCAGAAAATCATTTTTTAACTCGTTTTTAGGGAAAGAAATTGTACCTTCCTGATCGTCGAGTTGAAAGACTTCTGAGATGGATTGTGTTGTAATCTTGACGGCTTTACCCTTTAGGGAAGAGTTGATGGCTATTATGGTGTCTCCTTGTTTTTCAAGGGTTGCATTCTTCCAAAACTCTCTTTGGGTTGTCAAGTAAATTGGTGCATCCGCTGTCAACAAAGTTTTGTACTTTGATGCGGAGATGGTATCAATGATGGAATCGAAAATTTCTGTGGTGCCAGGTTTTGTGAGTAAACCCAGAAGATTGTGAGATGGTTTGTGTGGAATTTCGGTGGGTGTTGCCATTTGAGAGGCTTGTTTAGACGTTGATTTGGAAATGGGTTTTGCAAATGACTTCGATTTTGTCATTTTGGAGATGATGATCGAAGAGAATTGTGAAGGGATTTGAAGATAAACTGTTTTGAGAAGAGAATTTTTGAGAATTCAATTCGACAATAAAACCCTGTTTTTGGTGTGAAGTGGGGTTTTATAGAAGAAAAAGTGAAGGCTGACGTGGCAGCGGTTACAAAAGTTCTGACCACTATGTACTGCCCGCATGCTAAACTCTGATGAAATGAAGGACAATACTTTTATGAAACTTACTGATGAAGGCAGTGGTTACAACGGTAAAATGGAAGCAGTGGATGATTTTCACTATCAGTGGATAGCATATCAGTGGATAAGACACTGCTTTTGAACAACAGAGTTTATCAAGGAAATGAGAGAACAGAGGATGGCTTTCAGCAGTGGACAGACTTTGATGTAGAGCAGACTTTTGAACAATCAGTGGTTATGGCATACTTTTAAGGATTTTAATGAAAACTTCATTTTTAACTATTTTTAAGGATGGATTTTTGATTTTCTGAAAACATTTTAATGCTTTTATTAATAGAAAAACAAGATTTTGCTTGTTATTCCATGTTCAGCATGCCAATCCTAGAGACCAAGCTTTCAAAAGTGGCTGTATCTAGTGCTTTTGTGAGCACATCTGCCAGCTGGTCTTTAGTTGGAACATGATGCAGAGAAATCAAACCTTTTTCATAGCAATCCCTCACAAAGTGATGTCTGATGTCGATGTGTTTGGTGGTTGAATGGGAAACTGGATTTTTGATGATATTTTCTGCTGCCTGGCTATCCAACATGAGTGGTGTCTTTAAGGCAGTGATACCAAAATCCAGCAACTGATTTTGAAGCCACATGAGTTGGGCTGTACAGCTTGCAGCAGCAATGTATTCAGCTTCAGCAGTGGATGTTGAAACAGCTGCTTGCTTTTTCCTTTGCCATGAAACTAAGCAATCACCTAGAAACTGGCATCCTCCTGATGTGGACTTCCTTGTTGTGTTACATCCAGCAAAGTCACTGTCTGAAAATCCTGAAAGCTTGATATTCCCATTAGCTGGATACCAGATACCAAGTGTGGGAGCACTTTTTATGTATCTGAATATCCTTTTTACAATAAGATTGGATTTTCTAGGGGCTGATTGACTTCTTGCACAAACACATGTTGCAAACATGATGTCTGGCCTAGATGCAGTTAGGTACAACAAAGACCCAATCATGCTTCTATATAGAGTTTGGTCAATCAGCTCATCCTTTTCATCAGACATGACAAGCTTATTTGTTGCCATGGGTGTGCTGCATGGTTTACAATCATTCATATCAAATTTGTTTAAAAGTTCTTTTGCATATTTGCTTTGATGAATGAAAGTACCATTTTGCATTTGCTGAACTTGGAGACCAAGAAAGCATTGCAGCTCACCCATTGCACTCATTTCAAACTCAGTTGTCATGAGTTCCCTAAACTCTTCACACATTTTGTTGCATGTGCTTCCAAAAATAATGTCATCCACATAAATTTGGACAATCATTAAATCCTTTCCTCTCCATTTTAGAAACAGTGTTTTATCAATGGTACCTCTTTTGAAACCATTTGAGAGTAGAAAGGTGGAAAGAGTTTCATACCAGGCCCTTGGTGCTTGTTTCAGGCCATACAGTGCTTTGTTCAGCTTGTAGACATGATCTGGATAAAATGGATCCTCAAAACCTGGAGGTTGACACACATACACCTCTTCTTGAATTGTACCATAGAGGAAAGCACTTTTGATATCCATTTGAAACACCTTCATGTTGTGGTTGACAGCAAAGGCCAGGAACAGTCATATAGCTTCCAATCTTGCTACAGGGGCAAAAGTTTCATCATAGTCAATCCCCTCTTCCTGTCTGTAACCTTGAACCACAAGCCTGGCTTTATTCTTGACAACAATACCCCTTTCATCAGTTTTGTTTTTGAAGACCCACTTTGTGCCAATGGGGCTAACCTCTTCTGGCAGTGGTACAAGCTCCCATACTTGTTGTCTTTTAAACTGTTGGAGCTCCTCTTGCATGGCTTCTACCCAGCTGTTGTCTTTCAGTGCCTCTTGGTACTTGACTGGCTGATGGAGTGATAGAAAACCAGCAAAAAGACAAATGTTTTGGGTTTGGCTTCTTGTGAGCACCCCTTCATTGATGTTGCCAATGATTTAATCAGGTGGATGAGATCTCAAGTAGATTAAATCTCCTTGATATGGAATGATGGCATTTGTTGGTGAAGGCTGCAAATGTGTATCATCTGAGCTAACCACTGCTGGGGACTTTGATGATCCAGCAGTGGCTTCAAAAGGTGGTGGAATGGGGGGTAATGAAGTGGACACATGCTGACTTTTATCCACTGTTTGGGGACTTTTGTCAGCAGTGTTTGAGGATGTGGAAGCAGTGGTTGATGGGCTACTTTGGTCAACAACTGTTGAGGTAGCAGTGGTTGAGCTTTGACAGCTGTTTTGAACATCTGATGCTCTTCCCATTTTGGCAGAACTTTGAGGGATGATGATTTCATACCCATAGTCTGGTGTTGAATCCTCTGATGGACCTGCACTGTTAGTCTTGACAGCAGTATTTTCAAAAGTGAATTTATGAAGATGAAACAGATCTGCAGGATTTGCTGGGATTTTAATTGATGAAAGTTCATTGAACTTTACATTCAAAGTCTCCTCCACTGCCTTGGTCCGTGTATTAAACACTTTGTAGGCCTTGGCAGTGGTTGAGTATCCCAGATGATAACCACAATCAATTTTGGCTGCAAATTTTGAAATGGAATCTTTTAAGTTCAAAATAAAGCATGGGCATCCAAACACCTTGAAATATGAGATCAGTGGTTTGATTTTATACAGAATTTCATAAGCAGTCTTTTTGTGCCTGGGGTTTATTAAAACTCTGTTTTGGACATAGCAAGCAGTATTTACTGCCTCTGCCCAAAAAGTTAATGGCAAACCTGAATCAGCAAGCATGGTTCTGGCAGCCTCAATCTAAGTTCTGTTCTTTCTTTCCACTACCCCATTTTGCTCTGGTGTTCTAGGGATACTGTACTGCCTTACAATCCCTTTCTTCACACAGAAGGCATCCAACTCCTTATTTTTGAATTCTGTGCCATTGTCACTCCTGAAGACTTTTACTGGAAGGTCGAATTTCTTTTCAACCTGTATCACAAAGTTTTGTAAAATGCCTGCAGTCTCATCTTTTGAGTGTAAAAATAAAGTCCATGTAAACCTAGAAAAGTCATCAACAATAACCAAACAGTATCTCTTCTTTTTGAGACTCATGACTTGAACTGGGCCAAACAAATCCATGTGCAGCATTTGCAAACACTGGGT
>JARYGA010058349.1:0-34230 GCA_030545235.1 Helianthus tuberosus
ATTTTTGTAATTTACTCAAAATCAAAGAGCTTGTAATCTAAGGATATCAATCTGGGTATATAATTGTATTTCTCTCTAAGTGGTTGAAAGTTTAAGCCTTATAATGAAATTGTGGTTTCTTAACGGTTGTAAAAGTGTAACTCGGGTGGTCCTTAGTAGCTAATGTCATTAAATTTTCAGTTAAATACGATTGAAATTACGTATTTACTCTTGAAGATAAAAACAAAAGAATATAAAAAACCATAAATAAAAAAATTAATGCTACCACCACCACCACCTTCACAAACCACCACCGCTACCACATTCACAAATCACCGCCATCACTACCTTCACAAATTACCATCACCACCTTTGCCACCACCACTTGTAGCCCATTTGTAAGCACCACCACCACCACCGCTGTAACACCCGTTCTTATAAATTAAGGTTTAACGTATCATTTACGAAAAACAGTCATGTAATTAAGATTACATATGCATTGGAAATTACGGGTTTATTAAAACTTTTTACAATTTAAAAAGTATACAACATATCATGTGTACGTTCGTCGTTTAACATAATAACGATACATAGTGCGGAAGCTTATTTCGTGATCGTGTTCGGTTCTTACTCGTCGCCTGATCTTCATCCGTGCACTCTTGGCATTCACCTATGATCAAAACCAACTTAAAAGTTAGTTTTGATAGTCAAATATTAAGTTCAAACAAGTACAGGGGTTAAAAATGACAAAATTTAAAAATTTTCGGAGTTAGGGGGCTAGACGTGACGCCAAGGGCCTAGGTGTCACGCCTAGCCCTGTTTTTCACAGCCTGTTGTCTTAGCTGATGCTGTACATACCCAGCACGATCTGATTTCACGGAAACGGCCATAACTTCTTCGTTATTGATCCGTTTTACCCGATTCTTTTTCCTACGCGTCCGTAATTTAATCCTCCATCTTATGGAGTTAAAATCCTACATCCAACATAAGAAATTTTGAGAATTCTAAGCCTTCGACTCGTTACCTTTTTACCGAATTTTAACCCGTTTATGCATTTTATCAAACAAACGTGTTTATTTGATTCCTATATCTCATACACTTCTTCAAATTAATGTTACCTACTATATTAGGTTCTAATCATAGGTTTATTACACCATTTAAACCCGTTTTCGCTCGTATGCTTATTTTGACCCGTTAAGGGTATTTTAGCACTTTAAAACTTTCTACTCGCTTTCATTCCTTTCTAGCATCTTATTCCTACATTTCTTATCAAGTTATCTTCCACCACATCTATATGTGTGTTGGATTTAATATGGATATCTATATGTTCCGAGTTTCTACCCCTCGGATTATCATTTTACGGCAAAGACTCATATAAAGTCTTTCGACCCAAGGATTTACATCCTTCACTACCTATACTCATTCTAAGCATATATTTAATCATAAAACTTATTTCCGAACCACCTTTATGGGTCGTTCGTTCAAATTAGCTTACAAGGGCAATTTGGTCAATTTTCATCATTCTTTTACTACAAGGACCTTTAAATACTTGTTTGACTAAAAATCCAACCTTTTAACTATAATTCTTGTTTGTAAACTCATGTGCTTCTAAAACACCATAAACATAATTCAACTTATTCGGTTTACCTAAAGATAACCGAATATCTATACCTTAACCTTGTCTAACTCTTATAGAACTCCAAATTCTACGTGATGAGTTGTGTTATTATACATACCTGGCTCGGATCAATATATTGACCCGTTTCAATACCTTGCCTTAGTGGCTGTTAAGTGATAGCGCTGTAAACATCCATATGATATTCATTCCTATAATCATATAACTCAACGAACCATTAGTCGATATTGTCAAAGGGTGATAATTTCACCTTTTGTCCCGTTTATCTACTTAGTGATCTTCGTCACTTTAACTAAATACCAATTTCATCTATTATGATAATTTAAAGTCTACTAGCGAAAATACGTAATCGAGCATATCGTAACGAAACCATAGTTACGTACCTTTAAAGCACACGTTTCAAGCGAGTATCACCTCCGGCTTGTCCGCTTGACGTTCCGGACTCTTTGCCTAAAGAGTTCAATTCACGATAAGTTTAGAACTCTTTCACAAGCTTTAACGCATAATTCTCTAAAATGACCAAATCTGCGTTTTTACTTAACTTTTAACATTTTAACCCTCATTTAGGCGTTTCATCAAACACCTAGCGGGTCAGATTTCTACATGATCAAAACCAAGCTCATGACTTGAGTTTATCACCCTAATTAACTTCAATTAGACTATATACACATATTTTAACATCATCATATCAGAAATCCCTTTCTATGACCCGTATTACACTAGAATAATCATTCTAAACCCTAGTGTTTACTAGTTTCCCATAAACCCATGAATCACCTTCCATGTGTTCATGAGATTTTCAGAAATTTGCCAAGATTTCGCATGTTATTGTCTAGGTTTTACTCCTAGACACTATATCAACCCTATTCTACCCAAATAGCAAACATGCAACATCAATTTTCAGATTTCCCAATTTCATGAGAATTTCAAGTTGAGAGTTTTTATCAAATTTTACATACCTTGTAATCCTCTTGTGATGAGGATCAATAATCTATGCTCGATTTTTGTTTTTGATCAGATTTAGACCCTCAATTTGTGATGAACTAGGGCTTGGATGGAGCTTGGGGTCGCCCCTGACTCCTGGTCGATCTCCACAACACAGACAAAATATGTTTGTGTTTTAATTTAGCTATTTTATTAAAAATAGTTCTCATTTAGACACTTTTAGTCCCTCACTTTTGATACTTTATTTGTTTTAACTCCTAAATACTTATAAGTGACCAACTAACTTGGTTAGTGCCACTCTTAGTCAGTTTATTTCACTATTTTATTCGCAACCATATTGCAAATTTAAGAATTCGCATTTTCGGGATGTTACAATTTATCCCTAGTTACTTAGTGGTTCCGGGAGTTATAACCCGTTTTATTTTAAGTCCCGTTAACTCGGGCTCTTATAAACTCAATTCCTTAAAACTTTGATTCGCTTGTATTTATTATTAGGATTTCTTATTTAAATCCAAATATTCACCTGGTTATTTTTACTACTAACGGTACTTTACCCGTCCTTTAGTATTAATGGAGTTTGATTACCAAACCCGTTTTCGGGGTGTTACAACCGCCGCCTCTGCCACCACCCCTGCGTAGTTGTTTCCCCCACCCGGTTTTACCCCAGATGAGCTTCGCGTAAGTCGACCGCATTGGATCAGAATAACATCCACTCGTTTCCTTCAAAGAAGTTGACATCCTCACCGTCGCACCTATCACTTCACCACTCAACACGACTGTTTTGGAAATGTCAGAGATGATGACGTAGTTGTATGAGATGTTTTAATCTGATTAGTTCGGGTTATGTTTGGATTTGAGTTCAGCTGAGGTAGGCATAGAAGGAATTGTTGGAGATGATGGTGGTGGAGGTCGTTGGGTAGAATAAGGGTCGGAGATGATGATTGTGGTTGTTGATGGTGGTTTCTTTAAGATGTTGGTAGGAATGGGGCCTACAAGATTATTATGAAGTTTTTTTGTTTTCTTAATATCAAGGGTAGTTTGGTCATTTAACACAGACTTAACAGAAAATTTTAATAGTGTTTGCTGGTAAGGACCATCGTAGTTACAAAATCATACCACAAGGAACACGTAAGTAATAATATAGACCAATCAAGCATTCAACTTTAACAAGAAAAATGAAGATTTAATTAGTGAGTGTGTAAGGTTTGGCTAAAATAACCTAAAAAAAATGAGAAGTCTCTCATGCTATGCGGTATGGTGATGGTCCATCCTTGGAGCATGATCCGTCACGTAGGCACCACGTAGATCGGGTGTGAAGATGGGGCAAAGAGGATGGAGGTATAGAAATGGGGGATGAGCCTAAAATATATGTATATGTTGTATGTATATGTGTGTATGAGGGGGTTTTCTCCTGTAGTGGACCGGCTTGAACGTCCGGGAGAAGCCGAGGAGGACGCCGGTGGGGGAAGAAATGGGGGGGGGGGGGGGAGGAGCGGCGCCGGGCTACGACGGGGGTGGGACGAAGCCCACACCATCTAGCCTCATGACTCATACTAGTTCAACGGGCCCCTCATAACTGTCTTGGGGATAATTGGACTCAAACCTGTCTAAACTCCAAAGCCCAACACACGACAGCAACTCCACATATCATTTGTGGTCATCATCATCCAATCCACTCAACACTCAACCATCTCCACCAATAATACCTGAACTGAAAATCCCCCTAAAAACAACCTCTTCATTCTCTTCATCATAAGTGTTACCAATCAAAATTCAAGCAACCCAGTTGAAACAGAGCATATGCAAATGAAACATGCATGTACATAAAGTAACACACATGACACCTTTATCACCATCATCATCATTAGGGATAGGATCCATAAACCCACTCTCACCATCTCTCTTCTTAGGAAAAAGGGTAAAGTTGAAACCTTTACAAGAACCCACTTCACAAAAGTCAAGATTCACAATCTTGAAACCAAATTCCCACTCAACTGTTGTTGCTGCAGTTGAATTGGTGGATCTTGTTCACAATGTTTTTGTGGGTGTGGGAGTTGGGCTTCCTTGTACAGTTATGGAGTGTGGGGATATTATTTATAGAAGCACATTGCCCAGATCAAATTCTTTGACACTTACTATCCCTGGTGCTGTTTTGGCTTTGGGTACACTTTCTTACCTTTGGGCTACTCCTGGTGTGGCCCCTGGGTTCTGGGATATGTTTGTTCTTGCTTTTGTTGAAAGATTGTTCAGACCAACTTACAAAAAGGTGTTTTTTTTATTGAATTTGTTTGAATATGTTGATGTGTTGTTGTGGTTGGTTTTAACATGTTTTATGAGGTTATATACAGGATGATTTTGTGTTGGGAAAGAAGTTGGGTGAGGGGGCTTTTGGTGTTGTGTATAAAGTTTCTTTGGCTAAGAAGACATCAGGAAAGGTACCTTTCAAAGTGTTTAGAGAACTTTGTGTTGTTTATTTAGAGAGTATAATATGAATAACTATATGATCATCACTTGCGTGCGTATATGTTAACGAGTTATGGTACTTTATAGGTTAGTAAACGAACCGAAGGAACATGAACAGGGGTTTTTGGTGTTCGTTGGTTTAAGTTTAACCTGAAAAATGGACGAACACGAATGTTTAAATGAACGGATTTTCTTGTTAATGTTTGTTTGGGAAGAAAATGAGCATGTTTGTGTTTGATTATGTTTGTTTGTTTATATATTAAACGAACATAAATGAACGTAAATGATTGAACATAAACGAACGCAAATGAAGGTAAGTGAATGAAGATAATGAATGTGCTCTTGTACGTCCGTTTATATCGTTAGTCAATTTCCCAAGGCATGACGGGATAATTAGTTTTGCTAATAAATAATGAATAAATATGTAAACGAACGACGTAAATGAAAAAAAGCATAAACGAACGTTTAAGAACATAGATGAACAGACAAGACATGCCTTCATGTTCATTCATTTAACAAAGGGAACAATTTTTTCTGTTCATTTTAGTTCGTTTATTTAATAAATGAGCAAAAACGAAATAAATGAGCAAAAACGAACTTCACGCTGAACGGTTCACTAAACATTCGGTTTGTTTACAGGCCTAGACTACTTTATTTAGAGAAATTATCATATTAGTAGCCAATGCCCCTAATTTCCAAAACAACCATAACGTAGTGTATTGACTATGGTTTTTCTGGTGTATGCTAAAAGGAAGGCGATTTAGTACTTAAAAAAGCTACAGAATACGGGGCTGTAGAGATATGGATGAACGAGCGTGTGAGAAGGGCCTGTGCAAACAGTTGTGCTGATTTCGTGTATGGATTTCTCGAGGTACACTCTAGTAGAGTGATAGAGTCTATACATTATAGAACTTTTAACTCCAAAATTATAATATTGATAAAAATCACTTTTGACTGTATTTTGTAGAGCTCTTCAAAGAAAGGAGCAGAGTATTGGCTCATCTGGAGGTTTGAAGGGGAATCCACACTTGCAGATTTGATTCAGAGTAAAGAGTTTCCTTATAATGTTGGTAACCTGTCTCAAGATTAAGTTTCGGTTTCCCGATATTGGATTCTATTAAGATTGAATTTCAAGTTTCAAGTTTCAACCCTCTTGACCCATTCAACCCATTCCCTTTATAGCTACATTTTTTGTTTGACCCGTTTGAGATAAAGCAGAATCCAAAGCGACCCGTTAAAAACAAACGGGTCAAAATTGACACCTCTACTTATGATGGGTGCATTGCGCTTTAGATCGGCCCAAAGTGCTAGTTTTAAACCCAAAAAATGTGTACAGGTTGAATCAATGATTCTCGGGGAGGGGCAAGACTTACCAAAGGGATTAGAACGAGAAAATAAAATCATTCAAACGATTCTCAGGCAACTCTTGTTTGCATTAGACGGTCTTCACTCAACAGGGATTGTTCACCGAGACATCAAACCACAGAATATTATTTTCTCTGAAGGTATATGTGACATCTTTTTTATTCCAAATTCGCCAAATTTCTAATCCGAATGTTATGTATAAATCCTTTTTTTTAATATCAGGGTCTCGAACATTCAAGATTATTGATCTTGGAGCTGCTACAGATTTAAGAGTTGGCATCAATTATATCCCAAAAGAGTTTCTTTTGGACCCAAGGTGTTAAAGATTAAAATTTTAAACCTTTTAATTTGTGGGTCTCGTCTATGCGAAATGAAGACGGGATCCACGAATCTCCATAAATGTTTTAAGGTTGTTCTTGAAGCCTAAATATTCAAAATGTTTTCAGATATGCAGCACCTGAGCAATATATTATGAGCACACAAACTCCATCTGCACCATCGGCTCCTGTTGCAGCTGCACTGTCTCCGGTTCTATGGCAGGTACGATAGCCTACATTCAGTGTGTCCATTACAACTACAAATTTTTCAAATAAAATGATTTGAAACGTTTTGTGCATTAATATACGGAGGCTTTCGACCCATTTGGCTCAATTCCTTTTTAGATAATCCTTTTTTATTATATCTGTTTGACAGTTGAACCTTCCGGATCGTTTCGACATTTACAGCACGGGTCTCATACTACTTCAAATGGTAAGTAGCCGAACTGAACCATTTCGTTTTGAAAAAAAATTACAAACAAGAATTTACAATTTACGGTATCTGTTTACTTTAGGCATTCCCTTCATTCCGCTCAGACAGCGGTCTCATACAATTTAACCGTCAACTAAAAAGATGTGATTATGACCTCAATGCATGGAGAAAAAGTGTCGAGCCACGTGCAAATGCCGACCTCCGAAGAGGGTTCGAGTTACTAGATTTAGATGGTGGAATTGGATGGGAGCTTTTGACTTCTATGGTTCGGTACAAGGCCCGACAAAGGACCAGTGCTAAAGCCGCTTTAGCCCACCCATATTTTGACAAAGAAGGTCTTCTAGCTTTATCCATCATGCAGAATCTTAGGCTTCAGTTTTTCCGGGCCACACAGCAGGATTATAGCGAAGCCGTTATATGGATCATTCAGCTCATGGCGCGGTCCGGAACTAAGAAAGACGGTGGATTCACTGAAGCTCAGCTTCAGGAACTCAGAGTAAGTTCAAGCACCTTATAGGCCTTAGTAGGGGTGGAAACTGTGTCGGGTTGGCAGGTTTAAGTTGGTGGGTTGAATCCATGAACCCGAACACAACCTATGTATTTATTCGTATCAGAGGCATGAGGCATCAATACTAACCCGGACCGACTTAACGGGTTGGTGAGTTGTAATTAAGTTGTGAATTGCAGGGGAGGTTCGTACTTGTGTGTGTGCGGGGGGGGGGGTCGCTTTGAAGTGTAAATTTTACCGAAAAGTTTATATGTATTTGACTCCCCCCCCCCCCCCCCCCCCCAAAAAAAAAAAAAAAATAAATAAAATAAAAGTTCAAGATCCGCCGTCGGGTTGAATACTTAAATGGGTCATAAGTTGGTTGACGTATGAAACACGTCAACCCCGAACACGACCCATTTAATTAAATTGGTAAAACAGATTAACCAAAACACAACCTGTGTATTAAAAAGGTTCTTAACTATTTTCGTGTCTATGGTTGTTACATGTTTCGGGTAATGTCAAATAATTACCACCACCATTACTTTTAGCATTTTAAAGAATTTAATCAAGCTATAAAAGGATATTTCCATTGACAATGGGCTTATCTTCATGCAATCACGGGTTGTTGACGCGTTTTCTTTTTGTTATTTGTTTGTAGGAAATTCGGCCTCAAAAGAAGTCAAGTGCACAGAGAAACGCTCTAGCCTCAGTTCTTCGGTTCCAGAGGAAGATCTTGAAGACGCTGAACGAGAGCATGGACGAGCTTAACCAGCGAAGGAAGAGTATGTGGTGGAGTAGATGGATTCCAAGGGAGGAATGAAGGAGATCTATCTGTGTATATACGATACTAATATATCATACGATATTTGTAAATTTGATGATGACAAATGTTATGAACTAAATGGGATTAAATTGTATGTCAATATTTGTTATCTTAAAACCGACCAGAGTGCTCAACTAGTCACGTTTGCGGAATAGATGGGTGGGTTTAACCTGACACGAACCTGAAAATCGTGTCTGGAAATAATAAGCGGGTCAACAGGTTAGGTTGACATGCACCATATGGTTGTGAAACTATAATCTTTTAACAAGAGGGTCTGAAAAGACTTTTATTTTACATACCAAGTGTACGTTGGTTATGCTTTTCCAACCATCAAGTGAAATAAACAGTTAGTTAAAGAAATGTTTGAAGTTGATACATACATGTTAGTTGTGACTTGGGCTTTATTGTCACCACGGCTAATTGGCTAAAGAAGAAAATATACTGGGCTTTAATTAATAAAAGGCCCACTATCGTTTACAAGAGAAACATAAATTAGATTTATCGTTTACAAAGAGAAACATACCGGTAATTATGTTAGGATAAAGGTTGTGGTCATGACTCTTATGATTATCACGACCCTTTATAGAGGCGTCATGTCACCAGGCTCTAATTCATCATCCAAAACCACTACCATAAGGGTGTGGTCATAACCCAAACCACCATCCACTTTATTATTTTAATGAATTTTTTCTCAAAGTCATCAAATGGAGGGCTGTGGTAATCGTGGTTTAATCTACGCTAACCATCATCAATAAAGGAGGGGGTGGTGTAACCTTCCATTCATGGTCCTACGTGACAAATCATGTTCCAACCATGACCCTCACACCAGTCAACCTGAAGAACCATGCGGGTAAGAGTATGTTCCTTGTCTTTATCACCATAATTTAACTAAAATTTATTTTTCCTCTAAACTTTATTTATTTTTTAGAAAACTTCTCATATTAGATTATCTTTATATATTTCTATATTACTCACAAACATTTATTTTATTGTTTTTCTCAGTTTTATGCACTCACACAATTTTATTTTGAGATGAATAATGAATCTCAATATTTAGAGAACTAGTGTAGGTTCTTTAAACCTTATCCCTATTTTAGAGATGCTAATGGAGATGATAATAGATGGATAACTTTATTTTTTCTCTATAAATTAGTGATATGAATGAAATAGAGAACCTCATACGAATACTCAAAGTTTCCTTTCATCGGCTAAAAATTTTCTAATTTTCCCTAAATTGCTGTTCGCTTTTCATCTAAACTCCTCTCAAACTAAAGATAGGCGTCGAAGTTATATATAAACACTACAGAGAGTTTGACAGGCCGGAGGGTCAGCGGACCCCCTTGATTGCCCTC
The DNA here is from genome assembly GCA_030545235.1 of Helianthus tuberosus. Taxonomy (NCBI): domain Eukaryota; kingdom Viridiplantae; phylum Streptophyta; class Magnoliopsida; order Asterales; family Asteraceae; genus Helianthus; species Helianthus tuberosus. The sequence goes on from JARYGA010058349.1 coordinate 9,804, forward strand.
CCGTGGTTCTGCAGATGAGAACCTACCGTTTAGCTAAACATGCCCAGAATTGATCTTGACCGGTTTAGACTAAAACCCAAAATCACGAATTTTGTTAGGTTTTTATTATGGCTCAAACTATCCAAACACCCTATTTGCCTATTTAGACACCATTTGCCTCGTATATGCCTCGTATAGGCCTATACGAGGCGTATAGGGTTACATCAAACTCAGTGTCTGACTCATGTCATTTCTGGTTTGGCTGCTCCTATATGCCTGGTATAGGCCTATAAGGGGCGTATAGGACCCCTCGTATAGGTCCCATATATGACCCATGCCCCATATATGCCACATATAGGTCCATATGGGGCGTATATAAGTTTTTTTTTGTTTTTTACAAACATTTTATACAATATTAATCGTTTTAGCAAACTTTTATACAAAAACAAGTTTTCTATTTTAAATAAATAAAAATAACAAGTACAAAAAAAAAAAATTAAAAATATATGCCCCATATAGGGCTAGACTGGGCGTATAGTGGGGTCCAAAAGACCATTATAGCCCTGTTATGCCCCCATTCTAGGCCTAATTCAGGGATAAAATGGTAATTTGCATTATATACATACGACTCATACAGGCCTATACTAGGCATATAAGAGAGGCAAAAAAGACCAATTTCCCCCAGTCTAGGCCTAATTCAGGGGTAAAATGGTCTTTTTCGTCTATACGTCCCATATAGGCCTATACGAGGCATATAAGACAAAATATGACATAATCAGATATTCCCTTGGAAATTGAAAAAGGTTATATGCTACGTATAGACCTGTACAAGGCGTATACGAGGGTGTGTAAATAGGGACTAGGATGTGAATATGTAGACCCTTTATTATATGTTCATATGGTATTAGAAATTGACACCTCTAAAACTTACTATTATTAGATGTTAATATGTGAAAAATAATGTGATCGGTACATCACATTTCGCTAGTTGGCTTTGTGTGTGTATATTGATCTAATAAGATGCTAAAGTTACCAATGGGGTGGTGGCCCATTAGCAAAATCAAAGTCTTTCAAACTCCTTAGAAGTAGGAGGTTTTGGGTTCAAGTCTCATAGACGACAGGAATTAAAAAGAAATTTGCCATTAAAAAAAATGCTTAAGTCATAAAAAATTCATGTTGGGATTAGTGGAATATTAATGAGTAATTAATAGGCTAATCATGCTTATAAAAAATGATATACCTGTAATTAGCTCATAGTCTAGTGGGCAGCATTCGTGCGGTGCTTCCTCCAAGTCAAATGAGTCATTATATTAAGTGGTATAACTCTTGACTTATAGACAATTAATAAGAAGTATATAAACAATTATTTGTGAAAATTCGTTCCACAAGCAAATATTGAATTAGTTCAAGATAACTTGTATGATAATGAAATATAATTTTATCATTAACAATGAAAATTATTCTTATAATCACACACATGATTTATAGGTTGTTGTAGTTGGTTTATTACGATGTTACATTTTAACTTTTAAGTGTCAAAAATCTATGTGTTCAACGAAATTTAAAAATAATAAAAGGAAGATGAATAAATTTAATAAAAGACTATGATCATGAGATAATCAGTAAAGCAAGAAATTGTTAAATATGAGTTAAAGCAATGGAGATGTTAGAACTTTTTGATGATATTAAACAAGTAAGAATTGAAGCAATAAAGGAAGAAAATTAAAAAAAAAAAAAAAACGAGAGTTAAATGCTAGATTCACAATATAAAAGATCACAGTCACGTATTGAAGACTCATTTTGGTTGAATGTGGGTGTCCCAACACTTGCGATCTTTCAAAGTTGTTAATAGATGAAGCTCATAAAAAATATTCTATTCATCTTGATGCAACAATGATATATCAAGATTAATGTGCAAACCTGGATAGTCATTCACTCCAAGTAGACAGTTTGAGTGAAAATGATTCAAACATTGTAAGATATATTATCATATGTTAATGATTTTGGGCATAATTGGGACACTCGCTTACCATTTGGTAATTCTTACATTAACACGACACTACGACAGGTAGGATAACCATGTGTCGGGGTGAAGTTGTCGATTGGGAGCTTGGTAAGATAGGCATCGTGTAACAAACCATATAGAAGCTTGATCAAATAACAAAAAAAATGGAGAACATCTTAAAGCAGATAAAAGACCTATGTTACTCAAAGAAGAAGCTACGAGATTTATTTGAATATGGACTTCTACACAACAAATTATATGTTTTCATCCAAGATGTCATGATAGATCCCGTGAAAAGGACCAGGATGGCAAAACATGCAGGTTGGGCCGGGTCGGGTAACATGTTAAAACGTGTTTCGGGCAGTGGCGGACCCAGGAATTTTTTCCTGGGGGTGCGGAATATTTTCAAAGATTTTAGGCCCCTAGCTGCATAAAAATATCTGTTCATAGCTGGTCGGATCGGATCATGTAAGACAAAAGAACATACAACAACAACAACAACTATACCCAGTAAATCCCACAAATAGCAAAGCTACTTATAGGGTCTGGGGAGGGTGGGATGTAGACAGATCTTGCCTCTATCCATAGGGATAGAGAGACTGCTTCCAGAGAGACCCTCGACTCGAAAACGAATAGCAAACCAACACACCAAGTCACAGAATATAGAAATAAGAAGTCGCCCATACCAAGAAAGTGAACAGAGTGGCACAATATATTGTAAATCATGTAAAATAGCATACAACATCATTTGTGCATAAACATAAGAAGGCAATCACCGGAAAAGTCACTTAAAGAATAAGAAAAACCTACGACCCTGAAATACACCTAAGGGCTTACTGCCATATCCTCTAGAGGTCCTTAACCCTAATCCTACGCCTCCACGAAGTCCTATCTTGGACCATGTCCTCAGAAAGATGCAACTCTAGTAAATCATGCCTGAGCTGCTCATCCCATGTCAGTTTGGGTCTGCCTCTTCCTCTCCTCCCCTCCACAGTAAGAGTTTCCACTACTCTAACTGGTGCCGTCGTTTCCCTCCGCTTCACATGCCCAAACCATCTCAATCTCCCCTCCTTAATCTTCTCCGATATACTAGCTACTCCTAATCTTTCCCTAAAAACCACATTTCTTATCCGATCTAACCTCGTGTGTCCACACATCCACCTCAGCATCCTCATCTCTGCTACCTCCATCTTGCGCGCTTGTGTCTTCTTGATAGCCCAACAGTCTGTTCCATAAAACATAGCTGGCCTAACTGCTACCCTGTAAAATTTCCCTTTTAGTTTAGTTGGGAACCTCCTATCGCATAAAACCCCACTGGCTGCCCTCCATCTACACCAGCCAGCATGTATGCGATGGGTTGCATCACTATCTATGTCACCATCTCTTTGTACAAACGACCCCAGATACTTAAATCTAGTTACCTGCGGGACCAATTGATCCTCAATGGTGATTTGGGTGTCATCGTCCACGGCTACACCGCTGAAATCACAGTGTAGATACTCAGTCTTAGATCGACTAATCCTTAGGCCCTTGCCCTCTAAAGCTACTCGCCACTCCTCTACCCTCGCGTTCAGGCACTGTTTAGTCTCTGCAATCAACACAATATCGTCTGCAAAAAGCATGCACCACGGAACTGTCTCCTGAATCAACTTGGACAACTCATTCAAGACAACCGCAAAAAGAAAAGGGCTCAACGCTGACCCCTGGTGGAGTCCTACCTCCACAGGAAAGAACATCAAACTAAAATTTATTAATCATCAAAAACACGTCAAACGTCATTACAAATTACAAACGTATTTAAAATTGTGCCCTACATGTTTTTTTTTTTTTGAAATATATCTAAAATATCATCTAAAGATACTAAACACGCCATAAGTTCATTGCATCCTTACTCATTGTTCCTAACACATATAATTTGCTCCATAAGTTCATAAAACAACACTAAACACTTAAACAAAATAAACAATCATGTTCAACCATAGCCCATAACTTTCAATTATATTTTTAAACATTCAAGCCCTAATATTAAATGTTGATTATTTGTAACTAATCGTTTAAACAAACAAAGTTATAAATAAAACAACAAAATCATTTAACTACAAGTCTAGAACAACAAAAAAATCAAAAAAAATATAAAAAGATTAAACCCTTACACATCGATATTTTCTCCTAATCATCACATAAAACAAAATAAATAAATTAACCATACTAGTTCTATATTGGAATTCTGAAGTAATATGGGTCCGTCCAACCGGAATTTTGGTTTTTCGGGTAAAAAAAGCCACCAAGTCGTGAGCAGTGGCGTCAAGTCGTTGGGAGTTTTTTTGGGGGCGGGATTTGGAAATGGAATGAGTGGATGGGTTTGGGTTATTTTATTTAGTTCAAATTTCTTTAGGTTGGGTTTGGGTTTGGGTTTGTGTTAATAAAAATTGATTGCAGATTGGACTTTGATTGGATTAAATAATTAAGTGAATAAGTGGTTAATAATTTTTTTTTTCTAAGTGGGGCGGTTGAAAATTTTCAAGGGGTGCGGGTGAAAAATTCCAAGGGATGCGGTCGGGATTTCCGACGAAAAATAACACTTAAATTTTTTTTTCATGGGGTGCGCCCGCCCACCCTTGGTTTAGGGTGGGTACGCCCCTAGTTTCGGGTTAGATTGGGTTCGGGTCAAACTAGTCATTTTAATAAAGTACCCATTTGGTTCGGGTTAGAATGGGTCGTTATCAAAATGGCTCGGGTTGAAATGAGTTGCTATACTAAAAAAAGTTATTGATACAAGTTCGGGTCAAAACGGGTATTGCTTTTTATATTTTTCATGTTTCTAATTGGAAATTGGAATGTGGAAGTTAAAATAATAATAATAATAATAATAATAATAATAATAATAATAATAATAATAATTCCAGACCTTGTTTTAGCCATTTTGGTAAAAACAACCATCAACTAAAACAAGCGGGTTACATAAAAACTAAAATGCAACCATCGATATTGCAAATCAATTTTGGTGATGGTGATTGTGGCGATGGTGGTGACGGAATCACTGGCGTTGATGAAGGCGGCGACGAAGGTGGCGGGTGGCGTTGAGGCTGGTATTGGCGGTGGTATAGATGGCGGAAAATGGTGGTAGTGTCGCTGGTGTCAACGGGGAAATGGCAAGAGTGGAAGTGGAGGTGGTAGTGATGGTGCTACTAATGAGTATGTGGCAGCGATAAATACTAGTCGTGTTGGTGTTGACTCATTTGTATCCGTTTAACGTTAACAAACTTTATGTAATGCCTCGCTTTTCCGAACTTTCCTTATTTAGAAAGTATATTCGAAACTCTATTTTTAGAAACTACTATCCGTATTTCTTTCCAACATTTTAATCCAAGGCTTCGATCATAATAAAACTCCATTATTTTATACATACTTATACTTACACATTACACTTTTATGCTTGAAATACTTAAAACCGACTGAAATACACAAAAAAATTGGCCAAACTTAACCCTTTCATGCGACTAGACTCCCTTCGTGCGAATGGATCTCCCATTCGTGCGAAGAGATCAGTTTCCATCTGCACCAAACCTCCGTTCGCCCTATAAATACGAGACCACTACCACACTTGACACTTTCCAACACTCCAGACTCACTCCAAACTCACTGAACCTGTGCATTTCGGACAAAGCATTCCAACAACTTCTAAGTGAGTTTTAGCCCGCTTCCTTAACCATTTTCTACTATTTGTTCTACTTTTTCTACATTTCATCAAATCTTCATATTTGGAAAACCTCTAGGATGGTTTTCAGAGACTTGCCATGGCAGTCTAAAGTGAAACCTCACCACTTTGAGGCCAAAATGAAGGTTTAAATTCACTTTTAATTTCAGTTTTATACAATGCATTTCTGGTCTGAAACTTGGTAAATTCAGGAACCCACCGAGCTTACAGTTAAGTACGTAGCTATGAGTTTGTGTAAGGTTGATTTCCAGCCAAGAAACGAGTATGATCGCACAAAACAGAACTCACTCGTAAAAACAGAACCCATTCGCACGAAGTAGTCTGTTCGCACGACTGAGCCCCTTCACACGAATGGGCAAACTTTTACTTTTCGTTCGTACAAAATTCCAAGTGTTGACACCATCAGGGATTCCCCATCTTCAATATGGAGGAACCGTTGTTTCGGTAGAAGTGTGAGCCATGGGAGCTCTGGCTTTCCAAACTAGTTCCACTACCTCACTGTACCTTGTAAATGAACACCCAAGCAGATTCCTAGAATCAAAGTACGTTAACCCCGCCTCGCCTCCAACACTTACCATGTTGGGAATGACACGCCCGGGTTGTTCATACTTGACTGCTTGGATAATTTTATTTATTTATGTCTGTTATACTTATTATTCATGACCAACCGGGTTTATCGAGTATGTTAATAAATTTTGAGCTTTGGTGAATCATACAATAAGGTGTTCGTACCTCCATGCTTGACGTTCATGAACTCTGTGACTATACTGGACTGATAAGACTATATAATATAATATATAAATCCTATCCGAAATCAGAACGTTAACCGGTTTATGGTTAAGTGTATAAAACAGGTCCCTTTCGCACGAATGGATCTTCCATTCGCATGAACTGGACCATTCGCACGAACAGACACATGTTCGCACGAATGGATCTTCCATTCGCACAGACAGTGTTGTGAGCTTCGGTTATCTTCTTATATTCGTTCTGAGTTCCTCGTTGACAATTCTAATGGGCAAGTAGGACCCATGAAATCACATAAACTTAGTGTCACAACGAGTGCTTAGACGGGATATACTTTCTGTACATAAATTCTGAACCGAATGAATCAGGACTCACTGATATTTGCCAAAATACGCATACTTTATTCCCCCATTTTGTCCCCATTTTACGCATTTTTGGCCGTAAAACCGAGAATTGGATACTTAATCGGGTATATTTTTGTTTACAGGCCTAAAACAACGTACCAAACAAGAAGATGATGAAAATGAGGATTTTCCGGGCGAAACGGAAGAGTTGCGAAGATTCTGTGGAAAATTCTGACCTGGGAGAGTTGCACGGTCGTGCGACTCATCGCACCACCGTGCGGATCCGACGACCAAGCTCACCTCGGCATTGCACAGCCAGTGCGATCAGGAGTGCAAGCCCATCTCGGAACCGAACGTCCGTGCATTTGGAGGCATTCCCGTGCACTTCCGACATCAACCCCAACCCCGGATATGCACTGCCGGTGCAGTAGCTCGTGCCATCCCAACCTCGGAGATGCACGCTCGTTAAACCAATGGCACGACCGTGCGAATGCGAAGACCGGCCCAAGACTTGCTGATGTCACACGATATGGTGAATAGTGATTTAAAGTGAACGGTTGTGCACTTTAATTGCACGACCGTGCGATCTGAAAAAGTTATAAAAATCAGAAGGCAATTTTCATTTCGACATTCTAGACTTTTCAGAGCTTCACAGGCGATTATTCAGGCTCCGGGGGCTCTTGCTTTCACCTGGATTCAAGCCCCATTGTGCCGTTTAGATCCGTTACTATCCAGATACTCAATCTTGTGCTTGTTTATGGTTTGATTCTCCAATCTTTCCATGATTTTGTTCATGTTTCAAGCATTTAGATTGATGATTATGTATTATTGTAAGCCTAAGGGCAAAAACACTAGTATCTCTTGCTTAATAACAACCATTAGTATGTTAATTATGTTTGTAATGACACTTTGAAGCATTTTCTATGTTAATCTTTGATGATTAGTTTGCAACCTTGTTTATTGATGTTAATTCTTGATTATAGTTAATTAGCTTGGATGATTGGTATGTGGTTAGTTGAGATATTTGAAAGAAGAAGCTTAATTAATCATGTATTAGTAGACTTTGAACTTGTTTAACTAGTTTAACTTGTTTAAATTGTTTGCTCCATGATACTAGAAATGGTTAGTGGGTTAATAAGGGATAATTATTATTAATCAAGAAGGCTTTCCCTCACGGAAGGACCTTAACGGGTTAAATGGTGTTGTTATGAATTCTTGTCATGAATTGTTAGCTTAGTTAGTAGTTTAGGCCAAAATTGCTTGCTTGGTGAATTTATGTTCAAGATTTGTAAAATGAACTCGGTTGTGATTTAATCTAGTTTATGCTTGTCTCGGTGGTTGTATTGTGTTTATCGGTGTTACTTTCCTTGATTAAGTGAGGTTAGAAAACTCTTAACGGATGACTAACTTATCTTTAGCGGATTTTCATAGACATTTGTCATTTGAGCATTAAAGAACAATTTTAGGTGGTTAAAGTGTGTTTATCGTTTTAGCTTTCCAAAGAATTGTCATGTTAGGATTCCCAAAATGGATATTAATTGTCTTGAAAATAGAGAATTGACCAAATGTTTTAAGTGACAAAACCGACTTAGTTTGCATGCTTTGGTTGTGCATAAAGCAAGGCTATATATTTATTTTCTTATTTGTAGACTATTATGTTTTTATAAATATTTGTTTATGCTTATTTTAGTTTTTAGAAAATCACTCACTTATCTTCCTACCTGTAATTTAATGACAAAGGTGTAGTATTATTCCTCCGCCCACGTCCTTGGATCGACACTTGGTTCTTACCGATACTTTACTACATATATGACGGGGTACACTTGTCCTTTCGTGTGTGTTTTGATGTTGAAGTATAAATCACTTTTATAAATTTAAAACCGAATCGTGTGTAAATTCATTGTAAAAACATGTATATACGCACACACGTCAAGTTTTTGGCGCCGTTGCCGTGACGAGTTTTAGGAACGACCAGAGTCATTATTTTATCGGTGTACATACTTGTGAATATTTTTCTTGATTATTTATTCGTTTATTTATTTGTTAATATTTCTTGTTTTTAATTTAATTTATTCGTTTTCAAGTTCATTTTAAACACTTGTGAATTTTTATTTCATTTATTTGTTCGAATTTGGACTAATTATTCGTTTATTCTTTGAGTTTTCGGCTCCAAAAATTCATTTTTATACTAGCCGATTTGATTATTTTATTTGTTTTGATTTTTATAAAATTCCGGGCCCATTTCCTAATTTTTATAAAACTTTTCAACCCTGTTTACAAAAATTCTGTTTTAATTCAGCCAAAAAAAATAGCATTATTATAATAATAAAATATTCATTGTGTCATTTTTTCGTTTGCAGGTTGATGTCCTCAACCCCCGCTCCCGACACTGTTGAGCCTTCAGACGAACCCGAGCGTGATCTGAGGAGACGTCTTAGCGAAAGATCCCGCGCGGTAGCGCTGCTACTCGCAGCTGGTGAGGACGAGCAGGTGGTACCCGCTGAAGCCGAGGGCTCAGGGGACGGAGGAAACACAATCATGGCGGACGACGAGCGACCATTGAATGAGTCGAATCAGCCCGGAGGAACAGGCTTGGAGCCGAGCATTATTCGACCTATTATATATGCACCTACTTTTGAAATTAAATCTAGTATTATTAATATGGTGCAGAATTCGGTGCAGTTTGACGGGCGTGAGCACAAGGATCCCGGAAGACATATCACTGCTTTTCTAGAAGTATGTTCGATGTCCAAGATTATGGATGTTTCGGAGGATGCTGTTCGGTTGAGGATGTTTCCATTCTCACTGCGTGACAAAGCTTGGGCTTGGCTTATGTCACTTCCAGCTGGGTCTATCAGGACCTGGAATGAGCTGGCGGAGTTATTCATGCAGAAATACTTTCCGCTCGAGAAAACAACCAAGCTACGGAACCGGATTGTAACCTTTCGCCAGGACGAGGGAGAGTCGTTGCACGTGGCCTGGGAGCGGTTTAAGGATTTGTTACTTGATGTTCCACATCATGGCTTCTCCAAAAGACAGCTGGTCTTGACGTTTTACCAAGGGCTTAATTACGATACGCAGGAGAGATTAGATGTGAATGCAGGAGGCGATCTAGGAACGAAGACGCCAAATGAAGCCTATGCTATCATCGAAAAGGCTGCGTTGAAGTCTAGCTCGCGTCGGGAAGGAGAGAGAGGCCAGACATCATCATCATCATCTCGCCCAGGAGTTCACGCTGTGGATGACTACACAGCCATTACTGCACAAATCTCGGCTCTTTGGCGAAATTTGATAAGTCCCAGATAGCTGCTCAAGCTAGTTCAGGGTGTGACCAGTGCGGAGTGTCACACGAGCTTGGTGCATGCTTTCAGGGAGTTGTATATGAGGGCCAAGAAGAAGTGGATTTCATGAGTAATCAGGTGAGGCCGCAGAACAATCCCTACAGCAATACATACAACCCGGGATGGAGGAATCACCCAAATTTTGGGTGGCGAGCGAATGTGGGTAATCAAAACCCATTGGGATTTGCCCAGCGGGCTCCAGCTCCGCAGCAGGCTCATGGTCAGCAATTCCATCCATACAACCAATCTTACCAGCAACGTCCATATTCGTACCAGAATCAGGGCACTGGGAGTAGTTCCCAGCAGCAGGCCCCTCAATCTAGTTCCAAGCTAGAGGATATGATGGCTCAGCTTTTTACTAGCTCCACGAGTGCAAATCAGTTGGCTGAAAAACGATATCAACAAAGCGAAGATCGTTTTCTAGCCCACGAGGGAGATATGAGAAGTCAAAAAGCCTCGATTCAGAATATCGAGAACCAGGTTGGTCAGCTGGCGAAGATGATGTCTGAAAGATCCCCAGGTGGTCTTCCGGGCAATACAGAGCCAAATCCGCGTGGGCATGTAAATGTTGTTATGACCAGGAGTGGCAAGACTACCGGACCCAACATATCGGACTCACCACCGATCGATGAAGTGGTCCAGACTGATGCTCAGACGAGGTGCAAGCCAGGCGTAGCCCAACAAGTACAGCACAAGTCCAGGAGCCAGTCAAAGAGTACACTCCTCCAATTCCATATCTGGGCAGGTTACAGAAACAGAAAAATGAAGAACAATACGGTAAGTTCCTTGAATTGTTTAAACAACTGCATATAAATATACCGTTTGTTGACGCCCTGGCCCAGATGCCAAAGTATGCGAAATTCTTAAAGGACATCCTCTCGAATAAGCAGAAGCTCGAGGATATATCATGTGTGGTGATGAATGAAAGTTGTTCTGCCATTCTGCAAAACCGTCTGCCCACGAAGATGGGAGATCCGGGCAGTTTCACACTCCCTTGCTTGATTGGAAACATGTCTATTAGCCATGCTTTGGCTGATTTAGGAGCGAGTATCAACCTTATGCCTTATAAGTTTTTTACTAAACTGGATCTGGGTTAGCATTCACCCACTAGAATGAACATTCGATTGCCAGACCGTTCAATCAAATATCTGCGTGGATTCGTTGAAAACATGCTTGTTAAAATCGACAAATTTGTTTTCCCCGTGGATTTTGTTATTCTTGACATGGACGAAGATTCAAAAGTGCCATTGATACTTGGGCGCCTGTTCCTCAATACTGCGAGGATGATTGTTGATGTGGCAGCTGGCCAAATCACGCTCCGAGTAAATGACGAGCATGTGACATTTGATATCAAAAGATCGATGCAACATCCGCAAAGTCACGATGACCTGCTTTATTATGTCGACATTGTCGACGCATGTGTGTGCTCTCATTTCCAAGGCACTATTGAAGAGATTGATTCGGACACACGTCTGTCGTGTGGGGACCTGATTGGCATTACGCAGGAGAGCCACAATTTCAAGCAGCCAGTCTATCTGATTGGTGACGTTGGTCCCCAGAGTCCAGATCAATTTCTAGAAATTGGCCATGTAGATGATGAAAAATCAAAACCTTCGATTGAAGATCCACCGTCTTTGGAGTTAAAAGAACTCCCACCACATCTCGAGTATGCATTTCTGGATGAGGAGTGTCGCTTGCCGGTCATCATTTCAGCATCATTGGCGAAAGAGGAGAAGAAACAACTTCTCGAGGTTCTAAGACTTCATAAGAAAGCCATAGCGTGGAAGATCATGGATATCAAAGGCATCAATCCTTCTTTTTGTACTCACAAGATTCTTATGGAAGACGAGTACAAACCCTGTGCACAGCCTCAGAGGCGGTTGAATCCGAATATGCAAGATGTCGTAAAGAAAGAAGTGATTAAGTTGTTAAATGCTGGGTTGATTTATCCTATATCTGACTCTGTGTGGGTGAGTCCAGTGCAAGTAGTACCCAATAAAGGTGGTATTACTGTAGTTTCAAATGATAGGAATGAACTTATTCCTACCCGTACCGTCACTGGGTGGCGAGTTTGCATCGACTACCGCAAACTCAACGATGCTACTCGTAAGGATCACTTCTCGCTTCCATTCATCGACCAGATGTTGGAACGTCTGTTGGGGAAGTCGTATTACTGTTTTCTGGATGGGTTTTCTGGGTACTTTCAAATTCCTATTGCTCCTGAGGATCAGGAGAAGACTACCTTTACCTGCCCCTTCGGCACATTCGCCTACCGGCGTATGCCTTTTGGGTTGTGTAATGCACCGGCGACCTTCCAGAGATGCATGGTTGCGATTTGTCATGACATGATCAAGGATTCTATGGAGGTTTTCATGGATGACTTTTCGGTATTTGGAGATTCCTTCGATCATTGTTTGGAAAATTTGAAGAAAATGTTGAAGAGGTGTGAAGAAACGAATCTTGTCCTAAACTGGGAAAAGTGCCACTTCATGGTAAAGGAAGGCATAGTTCTGGGACATAAGATTTCGCGTGCTGGTATGGAGGTCGATCCAGCTAAAGTGGATATAATTTCACGACTTCCGCCTCTCACCTCTGTGAGAGCGATACAGAGCTTTCTTGGTCATGCGGGGTTTTACAGGCGATTCATCAAGGATTTTTCAAAAATCGCTAGGCCCATGACCCGTCTGTTGGAGAAAGACACTCCATTTATCTTTGGAGATGAGTGCTTGAGGGCTTTTGACCTTTTCAAGCAAAAGTTGATTGAGGCCCCTATTATGGTCGCACCTGACTGGAGTCTGCCATTTGAAATTATGTGCGACGCGAGCTATTTCGCTATAGGGGCCGTTCTGGGACAAAAGAAAGAAAAGCACTTTCACCCGATCTATTATGCGAGCAAGACTCTTCACGACGCTCAGGAGAATTATACCACGACAGAAAAAGAGCTCTTGGCAGTTGTTTTCGCATTTTACAAATTTAGATCGTATTTGGTGCTTTCAAAAACAATTGTGTATACTGATCACGCAGCCATCAGATACCTGTTCAGCAAACAGGACGCCAAACCGCGTCTCATCAGATGGATCTTATTGCTGCAGGAGTTTGATATTGAAATTCAGGAAAAAAAGGTGCGTTGAATGTAGCGGCTGACCATCTATCTTAGTTGGAGCATGGAGACATCAAGGACACACGTTGGGATCCAATCAATGACAATTTCCCACACGAGTCGTTGATCAGCATCGAGGTATGCGATGAGTCACCTTGGTTCGCCGACTTTGCGAACTATCCTGCTTGCGGGATTTTGATTAAAGGGTTGACTCACCAACAAAAGAGGAAATTCTTTTCGGACGTCAAGCACTACATTTGGGATGACCCTTTCTTGTTTAGGGTTGGTGCTGATCAGGTGATTAGAAGATACGTTTCGGGAAAGGAGGCGACCGATATTCTGCGCCACTGTCACGAGGGACCTACTGGAGGGCACCATGGAGCCAATTTCACTGCTAAGAAGGTGCTTGATTCAGGGTTTTATTGGCCCACAATATTTCGTGATGCGCAAAATTGGCTCAGAGCGTGCGATGTCTACCAGAGGGCAGCAAACATATCGGCACGCGATGAGATGCCTCAAAATTGGATACAAGTTTGTGAAGTCTTTGATATCTAGGGGATAGACTTCATGGGACCATTTCCCCCCTCACGAGGAAACAAATATATCCTGGTTGCTGTTGATTATGTATCAAAGTGGGCGGAGGCACAGGCCTTACCCTCCAATGATGCTAGGGTAGTCGTGAGATTTCTGAAAAGTTTGTTTGCCCGGTTTGGTGCACCAAAGGCGCTTATCAGTGACAGAGGGACCCACTTTTGCAACACTCAGCTTGAGAGAGCTCTGTCCCGTTATGGTGTGCATCACCGTTTATCCACGCCCTATCATCCACAAACAAGTGGGCAAGTGGAGGTCACGAACCGGGGGTTGAAAAGGATGCTTGAGCGGTCGGTGGGTGCAAACCGCAAGGATTGGTCAGACAAACTGGACGAAGCATTGTGGGCTTTCCGTATGGCTTATAAGATCCCTATTGGGACTACTCCATTTAGGCTCGTTTACGGAAAAGCATGTCATTTACCTGTGGAGTTGGAGCACAAGGCGATGTGGGCTCTGAAAACTGCAAATCTGGACCTAAAAACCGGAGGTGAAGCCCGGTTCCTTCAGATTCACGAATGGGAAGAGCTACGATAACACGCCTATGAAAAATCCGTGTTATACAAAGAGCGCACCAAGAGATTGCATGACAAACGCTTGAAGGACCATAAACAATTCCAAGCCGGAGATCTTGTCCTACTCTACAACTCGAGGTTGCGTCTATTTCTAGGAACATTGCATTCGCGTTGGATGGGTCCGTACACGGTAAAGGAGGTATTTCCATATGGGACTGTCGCAATTGAGAACGCGGACGGCGTAATTTTCAAGGTAAATGGTCATCGCTTGAAGCTCTATGTTGTCGGGCCGATTGAGTCGGCGGTGGAGGTTATCGAACTCCAAATCCCGCATACATCATAAGTTTGGGGAGGAGAGCCTACGCTATTGACTCGAGGATCAAAAATGTAGCAAGAGCGTCTTTGGCGCTTTAGGGGTAAAATTGTCCATATTTTCGTTTTTGCTGTTTTTTCGTATTTTTGGTGTGTTTGGTAGTTTTCATAGCTCTGTACAGTTTTTAATCATGCCGGATGAAGGATGTATGTTTGAATATTGTTTAAACAGTTAGTGCATTGCAAAAATGGCCAAAAATGGTCAAATCGGCTGCTGAAAATGGTTTCTGCAGAAAACAGGCTGATCTGCAGATATGGCACGACCGTGCGTCTGGTCGCATGACCGTGCCACTGCAAGCCGGCACCTCGAGTCGCACCCCCAGTGCATTGCCGAGGTCAGCGTGCAAGGTTCGATCATCATCGAAGACGCACGACCGTGCGACTGGCCAAGGGTAGTTTTGTCATCTGCACTATATAAAGCCCTTATCTACACCCATTCTCATATTCGCGAACCCTAACCGCACCAGTCGTTCCAGACAGATTTTTCTCCCAAAATCGCACCATTTTTTGCACGGTTTCTCAGATCCTTCACGCACGGTATGTTTTTCTTGTTGATTTTTTGTTTCAATCTTGTTCTAGGTTAGATTTGTCAGATTTCTTCAAGGCTTTTTAGGGTTCCCTTCATAAACACAATTGAAACCCTAACCCTTGTAAGATTGATGCGATTCGTGAACAACCGGTTGATTTTCTGACCCCCGTTTGCCCAAAATGTTGATTTTTGGAAAAATCCGGCTGTTTTGTTTCGGAAAAACCGGTCTTTCCCGTGTTTTCCTTCGTTTAACCAACCAGTTAACCCACTTAGCCGAATTTAGCCTTTTTATTTTTAAACCTTTTGTGTTAAAACTCGGTTAAAATCATCGTTTAACTAGCGTTTTTTGTAGTTAGTCGTTCATTGTACAAATCCATTAGATTATATACAAAAAAACCCAGAAAATCATAAAATAAAACACCCTAAAATAGGGTGTAGTCGACAAAATTCGAGCAATTTTAAATGCTAAAATGATGAAATCTCGTTGATGAGCTCGATGTCACAAAATTCGCCTTTTTAAGGCATTAGTATGTATAGTTTTATTGTTGTACACTTGTTAACCGTAACTACCGAGTTTTAACCATTTTGTCACTTTAAAATTCCCATTCCATACCATTTACCCAAGCCTTTTGTTACAACCCGTAAAGACCTCTTGATTTGCATTTTTCGCATGTTAGTTGGTGGAGATTAGATATTGTGACAAGCTTATGATATTACACGTTTCATTGACGAGGCATTGAGTGTTTACACATACACATTTTAGGTATATTTCACAAATATAACCGAGTGTGTGTGAACATTGTGAGGTTGTGAAGATTAGCGTGCTAAGTCAATCGAAAGTAAAGTCACGACCTTTTGGTTATCTATACATATATTTGCATGTGCTTGTTTGGTTTGAATCAATTGACGCTGCGTTTCAAAAAACCGGCTAACCGTTTGTAGTTGTATTAGTAGATAATTTGTAAATTCTCGTTCTTGTTAGAATCTAGCTTTTATTACATTTTAGTTTTAGCTTGCTTGAGGACAAGCAAGGTTCAAGTGTGGGGAGGTTTGATATTCGCCAAAATACGCATACTTTATTCCCCTATTTTGTCCCCATTTTACGCATTTTTGGCCGTAAAACCGAGAATTGGATACTTAATCGGGTATATTTTTGTTTACAGGCCTAAAACAGCGTGCCAAACAAGAAGATGATGAAAACGAGGATTTTCCGGGCGAAACGGAAGAGCTGCGAAGATTCTATGGAAAATTCTGACCTGGGCGAGTTGCACGGTCGTGCGACTCATCGCACCACCGTGCGGATCCGACGACCAAGCTCACCTCGACATTGCACAGCCAGTGCGATCAGGAGTGCAAGCCCATCTCGGAACCGAACGACCGTGCATTCGGAGGCATTCCCGTGCACTTCCGACATCAACCCCAACCCCGGATATGCACTGCCGATGCAGTAGCTCGTGCCATCCCAACCTCGGAGATGCACGCTCGTGCAACCAATGGCACGACCGTGCGAATGCGAAGACAGGCCCAAGACTTGCTGATGTCACACAGTATGGTGAACAGTGATTTAAAGTGAACGGTCGTGCACTTTAATCGCACAACCGTGCGATCTGAAAAAGTTCTAAAAATCAGAAGGCAGCTTTCATTTCGACATTTTGGACTTTTGGGAGCTTCACAAGCGATTATTCAGGCTCTGAAGGCTCTTGCTTTCACCCGGATTCAAGCCCCATTGTGCCGTTTAGCTCCGTTACTATCCGGATACTCAATCTTGTGCTTGTTTATGGTTTGATTCTCCAATCTTTCCATGATTTTGTTCATGTTTCAAGCATTTAGATTGATGATTATGTATTATTGTAATCCTAAGGGCAAAAACACTAGTATCCCTTGCTTAATAACAACCATTAGTATGTTAATTATGTTTGTAATGACACTTTGAAGCATTTTCTATCTTAATCTTTGATGATTAGTTTGCAACCTTGTTTATTGATTTTGAATTCTTGATTATAGTTAATTATCTTGGATGATTGGTATGTGGTTAGTTGAGATATTTGAAAGAAGAGGCTTAATTAATCATGTATTAGTAGACTTTGAACTTGTTTAACTAGTTTAACTTGTTTAAATTGTTTGCTCCATGATACTAGAAATGGTTAGTGGGTTAATAAGGGATAATTATTATTAATCAAGAAGGCTTTCCCTCACGGAAGGACCTTAACGGGTTAAATGGTGTTGTTATGAATTCTTGTCATGAATTGTTAGCTTAGTTAGTAGTTTAGGCCAAAATTGCTTGCTTGGTGAATTTATGTTCAAGATTTGTAAAATGAACTAAGTTGTGATTTAATCTAGTTTATGCTTGTCTCGGTGGTTGCATTGTGTTTATCGGTGTTACTTTCCTTGATTAAGTGAGGTTAGAAAACTCTTAACGGATGACTAACTTATCTTTAGGGGATTTTCATAGACATTTGTCATTTGAGAATTAAAGAACAATTTTAGGTGGTTAAAGTGTGTTTATCGTTTTAGCTTTCCAAAGAATTGTCATGTTAGGATTCCCGAAAGTGATACTAATTGTCTTGAAAATAGAGAATTGACCAAATGTTTTAAGTGACAAAACCGACTTAGTTTGCATGCTTTGGTTGTGCATAAAGCAATGCTATATATTTATTTTCTTATTTGGAGTCTATTATGTTTTTATAAATATTTTTTTATGCTTATTTTAGTAACAACCTCTAACAACTGTTCTATACAAACACTGCTGACTAAACTACTGATTACAATAATAATACAAAGAATAAAGTAAACAACTGCTTCTTCATTCCACTGTTATAACTCCAGCAGTGCTTTGTGTCTTCAGCAGTACTTGAAACAAATCCGTAGATTGAGCATCAGTGCTTTATCTTCAACAGTCTTTATGCATCAGCAGCAGTTGTGAAGGGCAGTGCTTTGAGTCATCAGATGTTAGGGCCACTTTTAAGGGGAAAGATTAAGTACAAACAACTGCTTATTCTAGATTCACTGATCTGAACCAGTTTTGGCTTTATCAATTGTTCCTTTGTAGGGTTCAATCCCAACAATCTCCCCCGGAACAGATGATGCCAAAACACTTCATTATTCTGGATTTTTATTGCCTCATCAAGGGTTCCCTAACTTGAACTTTGAATTGTAATTCAAAGTTCATGGAATCCTCATCATCCTCATCCCTGCACAGTGTAAGCTCAAGGAGATCTTGTAAATCTTCTACACCCAGGCCAAGTGTTTCTTCCCTTGATATATGCTTCACTTCACAACTGGATTTGAGCAGAGTCAATACGTGGGTCTTTTGATCAGACTTCCACTTTAGTATTTTTTAATCCAGTGGATTTTTTGGGAGAGTCTTTATTTTAGATGAGTTTGGAGATGGAGGCCTGCTCAGAACCTTTTTGGCTATATCTTGTAGCTTTGCTAAGTCAGGATCATCTAGAGCCATTCTTTTGATAGCCTCTTTAAAATACACAGCTTCTTGTTCCTTTACTTCTGCATCAGTCTAGTTTTTGCTTCTTTCTTTGATTTAACTCAATGGTAGAGGTATCAGATGATGTGAATAGTGGTTCAGAAGTGAGGGCCTGTTGCTTTGGCTTATCAATGGTTTTGTAGACTGGTTTCTTTGGAGCAGTGGGGTCCTTTTTCCTTAATTCTTCCATCCTTTTGTAGGTCTGACCAATATTTTGTTTTGACCATCTTGTTATCTACCTGGCTGTTCCATATTGTGCTGCAACCAACTCTTCTCTTTTTCTTTTGTACTCCAAGGTAAGATCAACAATTTTCTTACTGAATTTGCTCCAGTTTGGTGCTGTTCTTTTCATACCTGGATCATTTTTTATTCTTTCAATTCTTTTAAGTTCAGCTTTGAGAGCAATGAGTGGCCAGTATTGGAATTGTTCAGCTTTGGCAGGGTAAAATTTCTCACTCATGATCAATTTTATGAGATCTTCTCTTAGATCTACTTGTAAGGTAGCATCTGGAGGCTGGTTGGACATCTCTTTACTCAGGTCTCTTGCATAGTCTTCCAATTGTTTAACCTTGGTGAGCAAGAACTGCATCCGACTTGAGAAAGCATTATCACCTTGCCCTTTGCATTCATATTTGGCTCTCTATTCAGCTTGCTTGCCTTTGAGTTTTAGGTATTCATCCATGTTTTTAGGATCTCTAAAACCGGCAAGAGAGGGGAATTTTCTCTTTGAAGGGTCATCCACTAAGTAGAGTTGTTTCATTTCATCCTTTACTGCATGTAGTTCTAGTGGATAAGTGGCTGCTAATGGTACAACATCAGCAACGTTAAATCCTACCAATGTTGTTGGATCTTTGATTGGGTTGACCAATTTTGGAGGAATGAAAGGTTGGGGTTTGATTACATTGTAAGGTGTGGATGATAATGGAGTTGGTGCTGGTATGTCATCATCATGCACCTGGAACTTTCTTTTTCTTGTATACACCTTTTTCGGAGAAGATGATTTTGTTTGAATTTTTGGAGCAGAAAGAATTATGGCTTGGTTAGGGGTGTTTGAGGTGATGGGTGACTGACTAACAACTGTTGAAACAACTGGTGTGTCAACCACTGTTGTCACTACAACTGTTGATGTATCAACTATTGTCTTCTGCACTTTGGCAGGTGGTGTTTGGGGTGGAGATGTATTTTGTGGTGTGACAATGGATTGAGTGGTGGATGGTAAAATGGCAAGGGCAGTGGTTGAAATAACATTTGTTGAAACTACTGAAGTATCAACAGCTGTTGTTAAAACAGGTGTCTTAACATCTGTTGGTTTGGTGGTTTGATGTGTGGAACTTTTGGGGATTTTAGGAGTATGTTTGGTGGTTTTGGAAGGTGTGGTTTTGGGTTGGCTAACCTTTCTGGTAGGCCTTCTTCTTTTGGTAGTTGAAGTACCCTGCTCTTCCCTTTCCATCATAACTTTCTTCTCCTGTTCAAATCTTTTTGACCCATTTATTTCCATAGACTCTTTCATGTTTGCTTTTAGATCAGCAAATGCATTTTGAGTCACATCAACCTTCTTTGATCCATCTGGCTTTGGAATTTCTACCATAAGTTTGGACATTGGATCTGGTGGCAGATATAGACCTTCTTTTCCTTTTCCCTTCTTCCTTTTCTCCCCCTTTTTGGCATCATCAGGATTTTCAACAAAAACAACTGTAGGAGGAGAAGTACCAGTGGTTTGCAGCAAATTGGCTTTGATTGCCCTTATATCAGGTTGTGTATCCTTGTACCTAGCTTCCATCATGTTTCTGAAAATTTGGAGCTGAATTTCATGCTGTTGATCAGCATATTGCCTTTGTTGATGAAGCATAGGTTGAAATAAATTCCATAGCTCAGTGGGAGATAGAGCAAATGTTGCAGCAGTGGGTCTAGCCTTTTAAGATTGTAACAACTGTTGCAACATATTTTTGACATCTGCAACAGAGGTTTCAATTTTATCAACCCTCTCCGTCAATTCTTTATATTTTAAACCATCCCCCAACTTAACGGGATCATCTGATTTCCCACTGGTAGTGGTTGTATCAGCAGTTGACTTAGGGGAAAGTTTTCCAAAAGTCATCCACTGATGTCCCTTGTTCTTGGTACTGGGGACTTCTCTCCTCAGCAGAGGTTATCTTAGTAAACACACCAGTGGGTATTGGTAACACACTAGTGGTCACCTTGGTTCCCAAAGAGGAAATTGCCTTCAAGGGAGCCTGAGTGATGAAACAACTGGCCAGGTGCAAATCAGTGGATTCAACACCTGTAGTTGTTGCTCCACTTGAACTACCACCAAGAGTTACATGTAACTCATGGGGTGTAACCTCCTCAATTGTTAGTGGGTTAGCAATGATAGAGGAACCAGACTTAGTCACTTGTTGAGGTATATTCTCAGTGATAGGTGTGTGAGAAGAACTGATTTGTGTCTGACCCATATCAAGTGCATCTAACAGGGATATGATTGATGGTTGAAGTTGTGCAGTAAGGATTGGGGTAGAAAGAGAATTTGCCCCGGGAGCAGGGCTGTGGAAGATAGATTCAAGTGAATCCATTGCTTCATATTGTGGTGTCCCTATAGATACAACCTGATCCTTTTGAGAGGATGCAGGAGGAGTTTTAGGCCCAGGTTGAGATCTTTCTTCCATCTGCTGTGAGGAAGTAGCAACAGTGGTTATTGGTGACTTTTGTGTTGTCACAGGTATTATCTCTGAGATCTCATCTTCCAGAGTTACCTTTTTGGAGGGTTTGGGGGGCTTTTGGGATTTTTTTTCTTTGTTGGCTCTTTGGTGGGTTTTGGTGTGGGTTTCACAGCAGTGGTTCTGCTGCTGTGATCACCAGGAGCAGTGGGCTTAATAGCAGGAGCCTGAGGAGCAGAGGTTGTCTCAGCTACATTCTGCTCAGGTTCCTCTGTTTGTGTTTTAGAAGGTTTTGACAGCCTTGTAAAGGTTTCAGAAGATAGGCTGTTTATTTGAATAGGATTTCCTTGGATAAGCACATGTGCACTATCTTTTGGAATCTTCTTTTGTAAATAAAAACTTAAAAACCTTGGAAACAATAGAAATGGTTTTTTATTTTCTTTGATATTATTCACATTTTTGACCATATCATTGAAAATCTCTTGGGAATAATTAAAAGTTTCTTCTGTCAAAATAGCATAGCCCAAGTATTGGATTTTCAATGGCATTTCATTAAAAGCTGTAGTTTTATTTGAAACACACATGAGGAGGGTATGGAATAAAAATCTCATGGCAGGTGTAAAACTGTCCTTTTGCAAAGTATCTTTTTTCATTTCTTCTTCATACCCTCTCTCAATGAAATCAGTTTGGTAATCAGTCTTTGGGAAAGAGGTTTTACCTGTAATATCATTCATTTTAAAGACCTCAAAAATGTCTTTTGGTGTAATACCAACCTGAATTCCTTTTACCGAAGAAGTAATAGCCCAGGGCTTTTTGTCCTGAACTTCAAGTTTTGCATTCTTCCAAAAATCACGAAGGGTATCCAGGTAAATAGGTGCATTACAAGTCAATAAAGTTTTGTACTTTGAAGATGAGAGTGCATCAATCATGGAGTGAAAGGTTGTGTTTTGACTTGGTTTTTCAAGTATACACAGGTAGTTATGAGGGGTTTTGAATGGTAGAGCCATGGTGATTTGAATGTAGTTGCGAGAGGAAGAAGACGATGAATGATTTGAAGAAATTTGATGGTAACTGCTTTTGAAAGGAATTTTGAATTTGATTCGACAGTGAAAACCCTGTTTGGGGTTTTGATCAGGGTTTTATAAAGTGAAAAAGTGAGTGCTGACATGGCAGCGGTTACAAAGATCTGACGGCTAAGTATTGTCCATGTGCCAACCTCTGATGAAAATGGATGACAATTGTTTAGGAAACCACTGATGATCAATACAGTGGTTTACAGTGGTGAAAATGAAAACATTGGCTGACTTTTAACTATCAGTGGATAGCCATCAGTGGGTTAAAACACTGATTTTTGACAACAGTGATTAACAAGGACAATGAAGGAACATAGGTTGACTTTCAGCAGTGGATAATAACAATAGATCAGATGTTTGAACCAAAACAGTGGTTGTGGCAAACTTTTAAGGATTAATGAAATTTTTTCATTTGTAGCTATTTTTAAGGATGAATTTTTTGATTTTCTAAAAACATTTCAATGCTTTTATTCATAGAAAAACAAGATTTTGCCTGTTATTCCATGTTCAGCATGCCAATCCTAGAGATCAAGCTTTCAAAGGTTGATGTGTCTAATGCTTTTGTTATGACATCTGCCAGCTGATCTTTAGTTGGAACATGGTGCAGAGAAATCAAACTTTTTTCATAACAATCCCTCACAAAGTGATGTCTGATGTCAATGTGCTTGGTGGTTGAATAGGAAACAGGATTTTGATGATATTTTCTGCTGCCTGACTGTCCAACATGAGAGGTGTCTTTAAGGCAGTGATACCAAAATCCAGCAACTGATTTTGAAGCCATAACAGTTGGGCTGTGCAGCTTGCAGCAGCTATATACTCTGCCTCAGCAGTGGATGTTGAAACAACTGCTTGCTTTTTGCTTTGCCAAGACACTAAGCAATTGCCTAGGAATTGGCACCCTCCTGAAGTGGACTTCCTTGTTGTATTGCATCCAGCAAAGTCACTATCTGAGAAACCTGAAAGCTTGATATTTCTATCAGCTGGATACTAGATACCAAGTGAGCACCTTTTAGGTATCTGAATATCCTTTTTACAGCAATAAGGTTTGACTTTCTAGAGGCTGATTGGGATCTTGCACAAACACATGTTGCAAACATGATGTCTGGCCTAGATGCAGTTAGGTACAATAAAGACCCAATCATGCTTCTGTAAAGAGTTTGATAAACCAAATCATCCTTTTCATCAGACATGACTATCTTGGTGGTTGCTATGGGTGTACTACATGGTTTGCTATCATTCATATCAAATTTTGTTAAAAGTTATTTGACATATTTGCCTTGATGAATGAAAGTACCATTTTGCAATTGCTTTACTTGGAGACCAAGAAAGCACTGTAGTTCACGCATTGCACTCATCTCAAACTCAGCCGTCATGAGTTGTCTGAACTCTTCACACATTAAAGGACATGTGCTTCCAAAGATGATGTCATCCACATAAATCTAGACAATCATCAAATCTTTCCCTCTCCATTTTAAAAACAATGTTTTATCAATTTTACCTCTTGTGAACCCAATGGAAAGTAGAAAGGTGGAAAGAGTTTCATACCAGGTTCTAGGTGCTTGTTTTAGGCCATACAAAGCTTTGTTTAGTTTGTAGACATGATTTGGATTAAATGGATCCTCAAAACCAGAAGGTTGACAAACATATACCTCTTCTTGAATTTTACCATAAAGGAATGCACATTTGATATCCATTTGATACACCTTTATGTTGTGGTTGACAGCAAAGGCCAGAAACAGTCTGATAGCTTCTAATTGTTGGACTCTGTATGCCCAAGACACATATTAAATTGATGTGGCTAGTACGTTATGATCCAAGTCGAGTCATACCCAAATACAAGCTAGACAAACACTCATGATATTTATTTGTGATATGATCAAACAAATAAATATTAACACTTAGAATATTTAGAAATTGGTTTTCTAAATAATTGCACTTGACAAACTAATAAATTATGTGGATAATTTATTTTGAGAGAATATTT